>CBVK0100861995.1:0-16402 GCA_900067695.1 Picea abies | reverse complement strand
TTTTTTTTTTTGCTCAGGGGAATCGGTAACAACGGTAGTATCGTACTCGCGTGACACGGGGTCGAATCCTGCCGGCTGCCTTATAACCCCTGGGGAGAAACGCACATCCCGCAAGCACGCCCTCCGGGTAAAGCGGGGTGAGAATCGACCTTGAGACCTCCTTTTTTACATAGTTCCTGCCATTTACACGGACTTGCCAATCGGTCTACACCCCTGTGGGTTTATCATGGCCTCTATTGTTCGAACTATTGTTACTATTTTTTTTTATTGTTATAAAATAATATAGTAATTATTTTTGTCTACGTAACAGACCTGCCACACTGTATTCTTTCTTAAATGTTTACACAACGGTCCTGACAGACTTAAATGTTTACCTAATAGTCCTCACAACCTTAAATGTTTACTTAATAGGTCTGTTACAACATTTTCCTCCAATTTTTTTTATGGAATATTCTCTACAGTGAATATGGGAAATATTGTTCTTCAGTGACATTACCGGTTCACTGGTTGATGCTTGCTCCTTTCTTGTTCACTGATTTATTGTTTTCATGTTGTTGTTGTTCTTCTTTTCTTGTTGGTCCTGTTGGAGTTTGCATGCTTGAGATTCTACAACCATGATTGGAATTGGCCTTCTGTTGTTCCCCATTGACGGGTGGGTTTCGATGTCATTTTTAGCTTCTTGTTCGTTGTTTGTTGTTTGATATTTGCAGTTTGCAGGTGAGAAATTTCAATACTGGAGATGCTTGTGTCTAAATCCTATTGCAGAACATCTTTGTATGTGAGGAGAAAATATGATTTCCTTTTCCTATACATCAATGTGGCTATGATGGAGGTGAGTTCAGTGTCGAACATTGGCAATCAGGAACGAGACGAAGACAACATTAAGATCCTGCTTCTCTGGTCATAGTAATCACATACAAAGATGGGATGCAAGAGGATTTTGATCGCTCTAAGTACTTAAAAATACCAACCATCAAAACTACAACTTTCTTAATTGTTTACACAGTGGGAGGCCTTTGGACGGTCCTCACATCCTTAAATTTTTACTTAACAGGCCTCACAGCTTGAAATGTTTGCTTAAAAGTTGTGTTACAATACATTTTCCTCCGAATGTTTTGATAAAATCTTGTGTGAAGTGAATTTGACCAATATTGTTCTTCACAAACATTCCTGGTTGGTTGGTTGGTGCTTGCTCCTTGGTTCGCTGGATGATTCTTATTTTTGTTTGATTCAACTTTACAGAGTTGAGGTACTGCAGCTGCAGTTGGGCTTTTTCGTGCTTGTTCACCGGTTTGTTGTTTGTTTCTTGCTCTTGTTTTCTTCTACAATGTTTTATGTAGTGAATATGTGAAATATTATTCTTTGGCTGCATTACTGGTTCACTGGTTGATGCTTGCTCATTTCTTGTTGAACGGTTTCTTGTTTTCATGTTGTTGTTGTTGTTGTTGTTTCAATTTGCACGCTTGGGATTCTGCAACTGCGATTGGAACTGTGCTTCTGTCATTCCCCATTGACGGGTGGGTTTCGTTTCTAGGTTTACGTTTGTACTCATTCTTTGTTGCTTGCTATTTAAATCTTTCAAGTGAAAAATTTAAATGTTGGAGATGCCTGTGTCGAAATCCTCTTGCATAACATCGTTGTATGTGAGGAGAAAATATGATTTCATTTTCCTATACGTCATTGTGGCTGTGATGGAGGTGGGTTATGTGTCGAGCATTGGTGATTAGGAATGAGATGAAGACATGGCCGACATCCCTTTCCCATTAGATCAACCCAAAAACCCTAAAATAGACCCCAAAATAGGTCTTTCTTCCTTATTTTCTGCATCACATTGTGCTCCTTCCTTGGCAAGCTGTGACAGTCCCAAAAGTGGTCAAGTATGACCAAGTACTCTTCAAAACTTGGTCAAGGACCAACATTCCCCCAACACTCACCTGTGACTCATCCCGAGTCACTAAGGTCTGACCAATTCCACTTTGAACGCCTCAATCTTGGCTCGAGCGGCTTCGACCTGCTGTAGTGAGACAACCTCTTATTCAGTAAATTCCTGGATTACTGTGTCATTGAGCGGTCCTTCCAGGCATTATTCTGCGATGATGGCACCCTGTTCGAATTCAACTCCCTGGCTTTCAATTTCAATGAACAATTGACATGCCTTCTCTTGGATTTGTTGCAATCATTAAGAAATGTCCATTACTTTACTTTGCAGCGTGTGTACTTGTTGTTGGGTTATGCATTGCTCTGCGAACCTCTTCATTCTTTCAATTGGGGTCATGGACTTCAACTGCGCTTGTAGCACATCTGTATGTTTCTTTGATTCTTGGATTTGTGCCTCCAATGTTTGCAATTTTGGATTCTCTACAAGGGTTTCATAGGTCTGGGTGATTCTAGTGCTTAGCTACCTACATTCCGAAGACAAATTTTTTAATCGAGTGACTGCGCTTCGAGCAATGGCTCTCTTAGATCTCTTATCTCTTGGGGTTTTTTAGGCATGGTGCAGAGCTCTAGGTCTATGATGTGCTGTTGAAGTTGTTGGATTACTTCTTCTAGCTAGGTCACCTACTACGAAATACGAACTTCCATCTTCACTTCTATGATTGTCATGGAGCGTTGTTCCTTATGAACTCTTTTTTTTGTTTCAAGTTGCTCTGATAGCAACTGGTCCTTGCTTTGTTGTAACTGGTCTTTTTCCTCCTCCCATTTCCCTTGTAAGTCAAGTTTCTCCTGTGCGACCTTTCTCCATTGCTCTTCATGTGTGCTCTTTGCTTGCACCAAATCTTGGGTGGCTTTCACTATGTCTTCTTGAGCTCATCGAAGGCGAGCTTCGACTTTCTCACCAATCTGGCGTAACTATGTGGGCTCATTACTGTTCTTGATATTTCCATTGTTATCGGCACCATAGGAATTGCTTGACTGGACTGAAGTGCTTGCTACACTTCTTTAAATTCACCCATGATCCGATAGAATAACTCCTCCTTCTTTACTTCTTTCTTTTCCACGAGCTCTAATGAAACATCATTGAGTGTGGCAATTAGGAAGTGAAAATCATCCAAGGTAAGCGTAGTCTTAAGCATGGTCCATGTGGCCTTAGTTTTGTTTCTGGACGAGGGCCTCAGTGGGGTAGTCTTCCTTTTCTTGGAGGGATTTGCCTCATCCCTAGGTGGGGTAACCTCGCCTTTTATCTATTCAACTTCTGTGCCCCCTAGTTCTTCCTCATCACCTCCCTTTGCAGGTGATAATGAAGCAATCTTCGTGGATGTGTTGTGGATATCTTGAAATTCCACATCCTTCTTATGCTTGCATGGTCCTGGTGTATCCGGCATAGATTCAGGGCTATCTATGTCGGACATCTTTGTGGGATTTGCTGCAACAAGGAGGTTTGTTGACCATTCCTTAGTAATCTCCTCTAGGTGATCTTCTGTCAGCTTGTAATATGACTGGAGTTGTTGTTTGTCCTCATCTGTGCATGCCGTGATGTAGGTGAAGTGATGATCTATGTTGAATTTCATCAAAGGTAAAAACCTATGAAGAGTTTTGGGTGTAATGAGAGGTGTAGACAGAATGGCATTCCTTAACTGACTGTAGTACACATGGAAGATGACATTGGACTGCCACTGTTTGTTCATGTTACTGGAGTACCACAACCTACAGAACTTCATGGCGATAGGTTCAAAGGGTTCGATCTCCAGAAACGTGGCTCCCTCAAGTAGTTTTGATGCGATGAAGGCGATGATTATGAGAAACCAACTAAAGTGGAACTCATACACTTGTTCCTGTGCTTGTCTATAGTCAAGATGTAGCTGATTTATGAGGTATTTCACCCAGTTCATTTGTAGTCCCTATGTACACTTCCCTGCGAGGTCAACTACAAATCCGGTCACCTGTATAGGTGTGTTTTTTCAGAGTAACTTGCCTACAATCATCTGGCAAGAAATGCATACTACTGCATTCTCAATGGAGGCTACCTTGTAATCTCGCGTGCCTTTCTCCAGATTGCCATATGCGTCTTTTATTCATTGAGAAAGAGCATGATCTACGGTCTTTCTATGGTAAAAGTCCTACGGGTCAGGGCCATGCATGCTTAGCCCAGTGATATGATTGATCAGAATCAGATCCACAATGATGCGGCAGTCAAACCATAGGTATCCTCCATGGTAGCAGGACAAAAAGAGTCAGACACAGGCACTTACTTCCTGATGCCTCCCGAAATGTGGAATCTTCATTACGTTGAGGAGGTTTGACTGTGAAAGGTTATGGGTCCATTGTTGCGGTACAATCTTGGGGTTATTTCCTTTTTTAATAGTCAAATATTTGTACGGGGCTAACATACTATATACCTTGCTATCTCCAAGGTTAAAATCACTGAATTTTAGGGTGATGAGCTTCTCCTGGTCAACATGAACTGCACGGACCCCTTTCGGGAGGTACTTAGTGACTACAACATAGTTGAAGTATCTAGGTATAGAGTCTCGGTTTACGGGTCTGCTTAGTGGTGGGATATATTTAGGTAAGATGCTTGGGATCATATTCACAGTGGTGAAGTCATTTATGATCTTAGATTATCTTTTTGAAGGTGGTCAGGATGGTCCTGCTTGGGTAGTGGAAGGGGAAGCTAGAAGTGTGCCTGAGGACGATGCCTATACACCTGTAGACATTCAACATTCTGACATGACTCTTTCAGTCATTAAATCAATTAGAAATTATTCAACAACTTTCTCAGCAGCATTGATCTTTTTCGACATACAAATTTGGGTCAGCAAGCTCAGGTGCAACAGGAATTCAGAGATGAAAGTGAATATAAGGCAATGATCTTAGGGTAAGTAAATCTCAGGGTTCGTGCTCAGATTATCAGTTGGAAAAAAGTATTCTCGGTGTGTGGCGCGATAGGTTAAGTAGGCAATCTCAACAATGATCTTCTTGCAACAGACTTGTGAACTTCATTAACTCCATTCTTATCTATTCTGGTGCTATCGAATGGTTGTCTAGTGGTAACCCATAACTGCTTTTTGATCTGTTCAAAGCATCGGTCAAATGGGTATATCGGTTCCAACGACTATATTTCTTCGTCATGGCAAAGTACTCTCTATCATTATTCTGATATCTTGGTGAAGCTCCAATTCTATAATTCTTGTTCCTGTGAAGTGTCCTCTAGAACCTCGTGTAACCTTGTAGTATTAGCCCTCTTCTTTCTTAACTTCCTATCCTTCTTCCCAGTGAGTTTCATCTCAGTAATTCTTGTACCATTCTGATGTGTATCTTCTGTGGTCTTAGTTAATTCACGCTATGGAAAATATTTCTTATGGTTCCTTGATAATACCTTTTCTGTATCAAAAATAGGTAACTCGATCTTCTGCAGATCCTCAATTGTTCTCTTAGCTTCAAAACCGGAGATACTAATATTAAATATCTACGATCTTATCTTCTTTTCGTCAATCAAGTGCACGATCCTTCTAGTCATAAATTATTTTAACTCTTTCTTCTTCTGTTCCAAATCTTTTTCTTCTTCTCTTCATCTAGCATGTTCTCTATCAATCCAGGGTTTTCCTATCAGCATGGTAAACAGGGTGATGTCTTCAACAAGTTTAATGATCTCAAACTCTTCCTCTGTCGAAGTTCCATTGATAGTCAAAGGTATCTGGGCAAGCCTTCCACATAGGGTTACTAGCTTTCCTCTGAAGAAACTTGTTCCTCCTAAGGAAGGAATCACGACAGGCTTTCCTATATCCTCCCAAGTTCTTTCTAGAATAATCTTCACTTGAGCTTCTTTATCAAGAGTACAGTCAATGTCAAAGTCCCTTATTCTTGCTTCGATTTTCTCCTTTTCTTTGAAGATCTCTGATAGCCTAACATGTCGGTGGTCATTCAAGGTATCTTTCATCTGTAGAAATATCTTTTTTGATTCTTTCAGGGTTTCTGTCTTGTTCCATATTCAACTTCTCAAGCCTAACAATCATTCTAGGGAAATCTAATACTTCATGGTCCATAGACTTACAACAGAGGCAACTAAGTCTTCTCCCAGGGCATTCTCTAGAAATATGTCCTGGTTGTCTGCAACTATAACATAGGGTTAATCCTCTCATCCGTTTAGATGCTCCTCGACTCCTTCTAGACTACACACCAGGATCATGGTGGCTAACATGCAAAATTTTTTTTCTAGGATCTTGTATCCACTTGTTAGTCCAGACATTCTTTCAATGCATAGGTATAACATATCTATCACTATATTTATCAGATCTATTCATATAAAATTTTCTTTCATCTATTAATTCCCTAGTTTTGAAGCTAGGACATAATCTATCAAACATACCTAGATCCATTCTTTAGAAACAAAAAAATAAAATAAAATAAATAAATAATAAATAAATAAAATAAAATAAATTTCACTTATCTTACTTCTACAAAGCACAAAGTTTCCAGATCTAAGACTTTTAACTATTCTTACCTTTATCAAGTCATATAGCTTACAAATATTACCTTTTTCTTGCAGATTTGACGTCTTTCTTCACATATCTAACTTCTTTCCTTTAGATCTGACCTCTCTTTCTTTAGATCTGGCCTCTTTTCTTGGCGCAAATCTTCATAGGTCAAACAAAAAACTACACAATAGGGAAATAGATCTATGCACAAAGCGTATTTCACACAAAGCTTCTTCTTCTTCATTTCCCAACAATCACAGTTCCAGGTCCCGGCAACAGAACCATTTGTTGGCATAGGGGCAGACCCAGGGTTCAACGCTCAAGAGCGCACCAATAAAGCCCTAACTACAGGCCCTTTCGGCAACACCTGTGAAGTAGATGAAGTCTCACCCGAGGTAGAGGCAAGGGTGGTTGCAAGAATCCGGTGTCTGCAACCTTAGCTGGGACACAGATCTGTGATTATCTTTCCTATAGCGCACTTAGCATCAATTATTCCTTAATATATGTTCATTAATCAACTTCACAGAAGGAACAAAGAATTGCAGTGAATACTTATACTAAGTACTTGTCCACATAAAGATAGGTTAGATTCAACAAATCAAGCCTGATCATCTCATATATCAGATTTAATGTTCATTCATTCTTCAATAGCACAAAACATACTAGATATACTTAACCACATCAAGCACTTAGCCAAGAAAGATATAAATACATAAGAGAGAAGCACAAAACACCATACACACATTTACCATGGTTCACCCCCACCCTGTAGCTACATCCACAAAGTCTTCTTTATATTATCTTGGTCAAGCAGTTACAACAAAAAGATTTAATGACCCTTACTTCACACAGGACAGAAGATTTGCGTAGCTTGCTAGATCCTTCTTCCTTGCTTCTTCAAAAAAAGACTATAACAACCTGCACTTAGCTCTCTTATCTCATGCACAGAGCACTCTAAGATACATTCGATCAGATAGATCCAAATACTAGCACTAAGCTTCCATTCATACATCATACATATGTACTATATTACTATCTCTCTCCTATCTTACTATCTATATTTCCTATTTATAGATTACAAAATAGGCCTAAACGTCGGTAAACCCACGGGTCAACATCCCTTTCCCATTACATCAACCCAAAAACCCTAAAATAGACCCGAAAATAGGTCTTGCTTCCTTATTTTCTTCTTTGCATTGTGCTCGTTCCTTGGCAAGTTGTCGCAGTCCCAAAAGTGGTCAAGTATGACCAAGTACTCTTCAAAACTTGGTCAAGGGCCAATAAACCATATACCCACGCACTTCCATACATAGTATCCCTTTTTCATCAAACTTCAAATAATTTTCAGTATTTTCTATCTCAGTGATCGTATTCCGATTTGTAAACCATGGACTTGTGAAAGACTCTAGCATCATATACAAATTATCCAATGAAAGGCATGCAAATTTTATTGCATTTGTGTATTCTGCAATATACATTGTGCGACTTTGAGACATTTTCACGAGGACATTCATTTCATCTATCATAGGAAGAATTCCAACCAATGTTAATAATGTCTCTGTGTCAATTAGTTGAAAGAGAAGATCTTGAGCTTTATCTACACTGAAGTGATGTTCATACATCACCCCTACCAAGGACTGGTACTCACTAAATAATCTTTGAGCTAGTCCATTGAATGAGATCCATCTTGTATAAACATATTTTAATAGCCTGTTTCCATTTGTAACACCATCCACAGATATTTTAAACTCCGAAAATCGTTTGGGAATACGAGAAAAATATGCATAAGCCTCTCATACAAGATCTTCAACTTTTGAAATCAATGGAAACTTGCTTACTATTTTAAATGAAAGATTCATCCTATGAGCCATACAATGAATACTCAACATATATGGTGAAGTTGATAGTTATAGTCTAACACAAAGGCCATTCCTTTGTCCTTACATTATCGATGCTCCATCCGCTCCAACACATACCAAATTTTGTGCGATCATTAAAGGATCCATACCACCACTTTCCTTCAAACTATTATTAACAAGTTCATAAATATTTTCAGTTGTAGAATTCTCCTTCATTTTATGAACCCCAAGTAGAGAGGAATGCGTAATATGGCCATTAACCATATAAATACTCATACAAATCCATGAAGTGTTATCAATAGTTGTAATCGCATCCAAAGACAATGACACGAACCTTACACTTGCAATCTTCTCTTTCATATCACCCTTTCCTACTTGAGCTAGATATTTTTCCCATTCCCAAGCACTCATTAAATACCAATGAGAAGATGGAAAGTTTGGAATTTGAAGAAAAGATAGATATTTCATGTAAATTGGATAATATGTCATAGGACGCCCTTTAGATAAGATGTGAAATACAATGCCTAATTGAATTGTCTTGGATAACAAATTTCTTTCCATAGTCTTTTCGAATAGAGATGTGATGCTTCCTCCACCTACCTTGATTTTTTTCTTACTTATTAAATATCCATTATATTCATCAACATATTTGACATGTCAAAATTCCTCGAAAGATTTCCATCTGACAATAGATTTCTCCTCGCCATCTACAATTTTATTTTCATACACCTTTCCTACATGCTTCTCAATTGTATCTAACTTCATATGAAATGTCGTTGGCATGCCAAGTTTCCAACTTCATATATTGCATCTAACTTTTGGTTTCTCTTTCTCATTTTTTTGGAGGTAATGGATCAATAAATGGAAATTTTGAGACCCAATCTGGTTGGAAGCCTCTCCCTATGTCCCATTGGCCCTTTTGTCTTTTTCATGAATTGGTTGTGTTCTTTTACAATGAAATATTTTTGACATTTGTACTGCCAATTTTTGTTGAAAATGCATTTATCTCACTTTGATCATGAGAGGAACATATTTCCTTATCTATTATTTGGATATTAGATGCATTCTCACAAGATTTGACATCTCTTTCAGTGATAGGTTGCTCAAAACAGCTCAAATAATGAAGAGAATGTGGATCCTTGGATTGAGGTCTTTGAAAGTATGATGATAGATCATTTTGTATTGATCTTTTCTTCCCATGATCGGTGTTTGACATCTCAATAAATATTCCACAATTGAAATTTCAAATTATAGAATATTCAATTTGAATCAAACTACTCTAATACTTTCTCCCAAATTTCTCCTCACATTGTGATATGCTTCAAGACCTAGAAATATTGCAAATATTAATGGATATAATGAAAAGAGGTGAAAATCCATACATTAATATGCATGATGGTAGTAAGTTCTATAATCCAGATGGTATGTGGAAGTAGGAAATAAAATGTTACAAGTGTAATGAAAACAAGAATGGTGGAAAACTAGAGGTTCCCTTCAAAGACTTGAACAATGATAATAAGAAAGAAGAGAAAACATTAGGATACCACCACAATATTCAAAACCATTGAGAGATTGAGAATTCAATGGGTGGATAAGTGGTTTAGATGGTATAGTTATCTTACATTAGGGTTTGGGGGGTTTTGGTCCTTGGACCACCCAATAACATTTTCAAAATTGGTCAGAAAATGCATTAGCATGTTCGAGTTTCCCAAGAAGATTATGCCCCTAATTACCATTTTAGTGTGAAGAAAATAAAGAAGCACCATTCAATCCACCTATAAATTTGGTAGGTTAGGTGTATTCAAATGATAAGTTGAAGGAGCTAAGAAAGATGGCTTATCTATTAGATGAGAAATACATTCTTCCCAATTTAGAAAAATATTTTTCTTCCAAGTGGATTTCCCATATGATGTGTAAATGTCAACACTCTTCTTCAATTCAGATCGACTATTTCTACAAGTGGCTGTAAAACCAAAGAAAGAACAAGTACTCCATAGGTAATTGTAAAGTAACAACGAAACTCTGATTAACTGATCAGGTTGGTAACTTAGCTTCTCATAAAATAAGTATGGATGATTTTGTAAACAAATTAATTTTGCATAAAAGTAAAGTCTCTGTTCAAATTAAGAAGTGGTTATCAATGCATATCTTACCAAGCTCATTATTATTTTGGGCAGTTTGAAATTTTTTCTTCTTTTTGTCTTAGGATTCTACTCTCATCTCCACAAGATTTCATTTGTTTTTCCCACAACTTTGATAATGTACAACATTACCCTTGCTTCTGGAATTTCTTCTTTAGAGTTTTTTAGGAGTAAGGACTGATCTTATGGTATAGTTGTTCTACTTGATTTGGCGCTTTATGGATGGTTGATTGAAGACATCTATTGAATGGGGATGACTCTTCTACAATTTCATGCTCTCTTATACTAATGCTATTATTTGGATGACTTCTATGGGATGTTAAACCATGTAATACTACATTTTGTATTTTCCATTGGAGATTTTATGTCAATGTGTGTTATTCTACACTTGATTTCATGCATGCATAAATACAAAACCCATATTAGTTGGATATCATCTTTTCTTGTGAGCTCCATTTAATTTTCTAAGTGTAAGGCAACAAGGAAAAAGTTGGATTAGACCTACAATTTGTGGTCTTTCATCATTTGAAAGAGTTATCCCATTGATCCTTGTTTGACCCCATATGCCCTATAGTTTCTAGGCACAGATACCTCTTTGCAACCATTTAAAAAATTTGTATTTCAAAATTTCATCTATTTGTTAGTTTACAGATTTGGAAATTACTAAAAGAATATCAAGCCAGATCTATCCCTTAAGTTTGGTGTTGTTTATTGCAAAATTTAAAGGAATATGGACTAAAATCTGTTTTAAAAGTCTGCTAAATAAATTACTAAAAGAATATCGAGCAAATGGTTTTTTAAGAAGATGTAGTTGCAAGGTAGTTGAATGCAAATGGTTTTTTAAGAAGATGTATAAGGAAATTGATTATGTCAAGTTATGCAATGCTTGTTTAGTAGCAGAGGGATACTCTTAATTTGAAGGTGTTGATTATGAAGAGGCTTTCTCACAAGTAGCCAAAATGTCCTCTATGAGATTGTTGTTGGCAATTGTTACTACCTATGATTTGGAAGTGGATCGAATAGATGTGGTGCTAGCATTTATTCACAATGAACTCAAAGAAGAAATACTCATGAGATTGTTGTTGGCCATTGTTACTACCTATGATTTGGAAGTGGATAAAATAGATGTGGTGCTGACATTTCTTCACAATGAACTCAAAGAAGAAATATTCATGAAACAACATAAATATTAAAACTCGAGATAGTATTGAACATCCTATAATTAAGGAAAGGTCAATGAATGGATGGAAAGTGACTTTGAAAATAAGGACAAAACGTTGTTGAAAGTGATTTCAAAATGGAAACTTGTTAAAATATGTGACAGTCACTTTTATTAGCAACCCTTAAATCGTTGAAATATGTGAACGAGATTTCCTTGTTACAAAATAGAGCATTGTTCTAATTTTACCAATATCATTCATAATTATTTGCTATGAGGAATTTAACACATTGAGATGAGGGACCAGGTAAATACCTATCAAGACATTTGGAAACCCTGGTAATTATTCATAGCCAAAGCATCGTGCAAAACCTTTCGAGTAGGTTGGGATAATCGTACCAAATTTTAATTTCTTCTGCTCTGAACAGGCGGCTCCACCAGTGGCTCAACCACTAGCATATCTTGCCATTTTTTCCATTCCATTGAGGGGAAATAAGCATGAAAATAGATATGAAAGGTAAATCGGGCCCCAGGGAATTAGAGATTTTTGGGATGGTATAAAGAATAACCTTTCACTCTACTTTGTAGTTCTCATGAACGAACCAGACAACTAACAAAGATTTGATTTTAACCTAATGCATATATGGGCACTGGGTAGATCCCATACAATTTATACCAGCTGGGAGGGCCAAAATGCTTTCAGAAATCCCCTTTTTCTTTGGAAATCAGGCAAAGGGAATATTGTAGCTACACAGTGCCCATACAAAAAATTATGGGCAAATTAAACCACAAACCCCGATTTTACCAAATGGTAGGGTGAAGAAGCTATCAAAAATTCCCATACTTCTAGAAATTTTGCTAATGGAAGCTCATCCCTCGAAATTTCATGGGCGAAATATAATTTTGTTTCCTCTATCTCTCCTAAAAACACAATCTAACCCTGTACACGATTTTTCCCCTAAAATAAATTACGAGTGAATGATATAAATTTAAAAAAAACACTCTAATACAAAAAATTTCCCAATTAAAAATTGGAGGCCCCTAAATTTCACCCATGAGAGAAATTTTTCCCCTAAAATCATCTATGACTATGGGATCGAGGTTCAGTTGATATTTGTAGAGTGATTGATAAAATGACACATATAGTATACATGGTGTTACATGATCATACAATGGTGTTCAATGGTATATACTGATGTATGGTGGTATGCAGTAGGTTTTTGGGACATTTCCCCCAAGGAGACCTATAGAAAGGGATTTTATAAATATCATTGAGTTTGGTTCACCCAAGATCGATGAGTGGATTGAATAGATTCATGGAGAGGAATATTCCTAGCAGATTGATATTTGATTCTGGTATCACCGCAGAAATGACAAAGAGAAGGATACCCACATGATCACTCTCAGATGTTACCTTCAGTCATTGGTCATACCATTGGGGTTGACCAACATAGATAATGATTTTCTGTCTTGCAGGAGATGGAAGTGGCATCTAGTGCTATTTTCTAATTCCAATCCTATATTTGATAGGACGTGGAGGGTTCACCCAAGTCAAATGAGTGAGGTATGTAGGATTATAGTTGTTTCAGAGTTATTTCATTTGGGATATGTGATCACATAATAGGAAGAGATCCATATTGTATTGGATCAGTTCACAGAGATTTCAACTCATAGAGTGGTGGATGTAACTATCCACTATGGAGGTCACACACATACAATCCTTGAGTCCACACTTAGGGAGGATATTATGAGGGATACCCATGATTCACCTTTGGCGGAGAATTATGGGCAATCATAAGAGTATGAGGTACCACATGCGACAGTGCTACTTTCTAGGGAGGTATTTAAACCCCACCGATTACTTGGGTACATTAATGGTGATTGAGATAGAAAATTTCTAGGTGTAGTTTGGTAGAAGCCGAACATATCAACATGCACATAGTTGATCCCTAGTACTATGTTGCCACCAAATGATGGCATACTAGGGACTTGGATCATTCTAACTTTGATGGTTACCAATATGGTACAACATAAACTACTGTATATTAGGAGTGGTATAATTCCTATTTGGTTGTGGGATATGGGAATTCATTTGAGTGATATATTGGTTCACATGATGGTCGATAGAGTTGTGACAGTGATTGATCCACTTTATTCTTGTGACTTCCATAGAGGAGAGGTTGTGAATTTATTTATATGGCAAGACAGACACAAGGCTAGCCATGGATTTGCAGACTTAGACTTCATTGAGACACCTTCACAAGGGAGGATTTAGGATAGTGGTTCGATACCCTTCAGGGAGTTCATCTTGGGGTTCTAAGAGAGGATGACACGTAATGGAAGAAGTGGTCTTATTGTGAAGATCAGAGTAGTACAACATCAACATGGTGGTACCCTTTCGAGATTAGTTTGGGACCCTGGGATTGCATTGATTCATAGTTCATCTACTATTGGAGATGTGAGAATCAGTTTTAACTTTTCATAGATTAACTTTGGGAGGATTAGGAGTGGTTTCTTGGAGGAGTGGTATTCCGAGGATTCACCAAGTTTATGTTGGCATGTTTTACAGATAGTGTGTCCTTTTCATTGATGGAAAGATCAGAGTGTGCATCGATGGAAAAACATGAACAACATAAGCTAAGGAGGATTAGTGCAGAGTTGCACGCAGTGCGTAGGTGTGCACCAGGGATGAGGTTAACTCATTGCCAAAGCTCAAGAGAGATAGCATACTGAGGATCTCAGGCGGATCAAAGGTCGAGGCCTTTGACAGTTAGAAATTATTCTAACTAAGGAGGAT
This sequence comes from Picea abies, assembly GCA_900067695.1. Lineage (NCBI taxonomy): Eukaryota > Viridiplantae > Streptophyta > Pinopsida > Pinales > Pinaceae > Picea > Picea abies. The sequence continues at coordinate 2,030 of CBVK0100861995.1, read as the reverse complement.
GTGTAAGCGTGGGAAGAGAAGCGACATTGATCGTTGGATCCCATTCAGAATTCCCGATGACCGTCAGATATGAATCCAGACAGGAGGAGTGCAAAGATGGAGGACAGATCTATGGCATTAGATTCAAGCGTAGGGTCCAACCATTTTTGGATCAGGAAGAACATGCACATTATTTAAAGTGCAAGATCAAAGTGGTGGTCCAACTCCATTTCGGAGTTTTGGCTATTGGGGTTTTGGATACTGGAAGTTGGAGTGTTGAAACACTTTGCAACAAGAATGCCGAAATCATGATATGATCTAAGCCCTTGAATCAAGATCATATCTGGACCGTCGAATCATAAGACATGTGGCAAAAGATCGTCATGTTGCTGACTAGAAAGTCAAAATAACGAGGTTCCCTAACCTCTCAAATTCACGATATGAGAAATCGCAAAACTATCTTAGCCGTCAGATCGAGGTTTGTTCTAGACTGTTGATCCAGCTCCATCTCGGAGTCTCGCCTATCACGACTTGGAGTGACAAGAACCTCCATCTAAGGAACAACCATATGCGAGATCATGAAAATATAAGGACCGTCGGATCACCAAGAACGTGAACCGTCGATCTGAGCTCCATCTCGGAGCTTCACCTATCACGACTTGGAGTGACAAGACCCTCCATCACAGGAATTGTGAGATGTGAACTCACGATGAGATCTAGACCATTAATACACCAAGATTCTGAACCATTGATCTAATCTCCATATCGTAGCTTCGCCTATCGCAACTTGGAGTGACGAGAACCTCCATCATAGGAATTGTGAGATGCGAACTCACGATAAGATATGGACCATCAATACACCAAGATTCTGGACCGTTGATCCGAATCCATTTCAGAGTTTCGCGAATCGCGACTTGGAGAGGTAGAAAACATAACCACAGGAGTGCCGACATGCTAAAACATGAAATTACCAAATGCATTTGTTGAATAAAGGTTGTGGTCACAGCCCTTGGTCACATCGGCGAGAGATGGAGGAAAGAGCTAGAGCAACCAAGCTCCTTTTCGGAGATTGCGACTGGGAGTGTCAAGACACTTGGTCACCCGAATGCTGAATTGTCGAATGCCCAAATGCAGAAATGAATGCAAGATTGCATGGAGCCAATCCAATGGTGCAAGTGAATTTGAGCATAATCGGAGGGCTAATATTTCTCCTCGCATTGTAATTGCTAGAGACTATTGATGGTCTTTGCCAAAGAATTTGAAGAGACCTGTGTGTGATTGCCAAAGGAGATGAAGAGTCTCCAAGCTTCATCAAGTGAAGGAAGATGATTCTTAGAGGGATTGATAGGTGGATGAGCATTGAAGTTTGTAACTGAAAAATAAAGGATAAGCTTGACTATGCCAGAGAAGATGAAGAGTCTCAACTGCCAGAGAGGCTGAGGAATCTCAGCAAAACACCCAGTGATGCTAGACGCGTGGTGGGAACCACCAGAGAATATGAAGAGTTGCGATGATGATCAAGAAGAGCACTTGAGATGTGGAGGAAATTGGTGCGGTATGATCATGCAGAGGAATGGCGAATATTTCATGCATAAGGTGCACAAAAGAAATAAATACACGGTACAGAGAAGAGATTGGGTTGTTGTTGCTGCTAGATTTGTTGTGGATGTTGTTGTTGAAGGTGATTCATGCATGAAGAAGGATTAGAGTGCAACAACTGAATAGAATAGAAGAAGAAATGTGCAGCCAATGGACATGGTGCACAGAGCATAAAAAGCAAAAGAATAGAATGGGATGCGGATGCATGCTGGAAGACAGTGAGGAAGTCTGAGTAGAAAAATCTTGCAGAACAATGATGAGACTGGTAAGCTGTTATTGAAAACTATATCACTGAAATAGGTTTCAGTATTTCATATTCATAATGCAGGGTGGTTGGGAGGTGCTAGGGAGGACTGGTGTCCTTAGAGGTTCAAGTGGGTGCTTGAACACAGGGAGTTGGTGCTTCCTTCTAGTTGGTGCTAGAGAAACCAGGGAGTTGGTGCTTCCTTCTA
>CBVK0100861970.1:0-13380 GCA_900067695.1 Picea abies | reverse complement strand
GTCTCGGGCTCTTGAAAGATAGAGTTTCCACTTCTGCGACTTCCGAACAGAGTTACTAGTTTCTGCCTGAACAGTCGGCCAGGAGCTTGTCTGAAATCTTCTTTCTCCGGAACAGAGGACTAAGACTAAATGCCCTGCTTTTCTGTGCAGTCATAGTAATCTCTACTATATCTCAAATGGATTCTTCATCAGTCTCTTTTAGAGAATTGCAAAATGTTGAAGACCAGAGTACTTCTGGAAGAGATTCTGTAAATAGTTTAGAATCTATGTTTTCAAATAATAGATTACATAGTATAAATTATGTCAGTATAGAAGAAGTTGAAACGCAGCCTCAAGCTGCATGGAAATTACCTGCAGTATAGAAGAAGTTGAAACGCAGCCTCAAGCTGCATGGAAATTACCTGAGATTTCTCCCAGCAGAGTTTATAAAGATCTAAGCATGTTTCATTTGAAGGTTATTTCAAGGGTCATAGTAAAAGAATCAGTTAGGAGAATACAAAAAAATATTGATGTCAACCAAACCATCTCTTTGATCAATGTCAAAGAAATTCAAAATGAAGCAAAAAGACATGGGACAAATTATCTGCATTTTGGATGCATTCGGGTTGGAATCAATCCTTTGGTTCATAAAGGCATTGGTGCTTATGTTCTTTTCACAGTCAGAGACATGACACATCATAAATTTACTGATTCCCTCATAGGAGGAATAGTTTCCCCTCTCTCTAATGGCCCTGTCTATTTTGACTGCTATCCAAATTTTTCTGTTTACACTTTTGATGAAAACCTTGGAGATATATTAAAACTCCAAATCAGGACTACTGGATTTGACATGTGCCAATCCAGAACAAATATATCTATTCAAACAAGGGGATGTTTTAGGCATACAAACACTCTTTTTCCAGCTGTCTTACATACCCCCAGTAGAAATGCTCAATCCAGTACTTTAGTCTCGACAGACCCTTTAAATTAGAAAATGGAGCACCAAACTATAAGATGGGAAAATATCTCTTTTCCCACAGATTGGGTAATAGATACACCAAAAGCTCCAATCCCTAGATCCATTACCTTTTCTCAGATAAGAGAATCTGCATCCTCTGTAGTAATCTCCTTCCCACAAAAAACTCTCTCAAGAAATTATTCTCCAGTCTCGTCTTCTTCATCCACTTCATCCTTTTGTTTGCATACCTCACTCCATTCCTTAGCAAATAAAGTTGGCCATGTTCCCTTTGCAGTACAGTGTATAGATTGTGGAAAACTTATTACTCTATCCACACTCTCAACATTCAAAGAAGAAGAACAATTGCATTTTGAACATGCTAACCATAATCCACGAACAAATTTCCCTCCTCCAAATTCTACATCTAAAGAACCATGTCCCCATCCACAATGTTCCGACTTTCCTTTCCCCCATGACTCTCATGTCCTAGTTATACAAACAAATCCTTGTACAGAAATAAATCAGAGATGCCAAGCCCTTATTCCTGAAGATATCAGGAAACCATCTACTCCTGAGATACAAAAATTTCTTTCCCTTATGAAAGGATGCAATAAAAACAAAGTGAAATCTGAATGGATGAAAGGAATGTTGAGTTGGGATCTATTTACTCATCCAAAAGCAGATCTCTTTGCCAGAAATACTTCAGATAAGGAAAAGATGAAACTAGGCACACAATGGAAAGAATTTATGAATACTGAAGATATATTCATTTCCTTCTATGAATGGAAAAATCAGAAAATGATTTTTCCATCAACTTGCTCAAAAAGGATTCTAACACCACAAACAATAAATTATATATGTTGTTCTGTTCAGACTATCTCCATTTCAAATCTTGGAAAAGAAATAGGTAGATTGAAGAAATCTATCAAAGAACAAAAAATTAGTACTGAACAGAAAAAGGATCAAATTCTTCAGATTCAACATCAGAAATTCCATGTTCTAATTGACTTAAAAATCCAAAGAATCCCTTTTCAATTGAAGACGTTGATAGACACAGGATCTGATCTAAACCTACTACACAAAGATGTTATTCCTGTGACTCTCTGGCAAAAAGCCCAAGCAAGTGCTGCCGGATTAGGAAATGTTCTAATAGAAATCTCCTTTCAGATTCCTGAAGCTACTCTTTGCTTCAAAGATTATTGTTTAAAGCTAACATTTCTATTAGCATACATTCATATAGCTTGCATCCTTGGAACACCTTTTCTTCCAGCTGTCTCTCCTCATGGATCGACTATGGTGACAGAAAATAGGCCAGGATATTTCATCAGTGTTCCTTCTGGAAAAGGCAAAATTATTGTAAAATTGTCCTTTGTCTCTACTCCCAAAACCTTTGATATGGTACAAACCATAAGGTATAAGAGTCTTAAGATAAAAGAGCTAAAAGAATTCCAAACTGGGATTAGAATAAAGGAACAACTAGAGAAAGAAGCAATCCAACAAAAGATTCTTCTGCTAAAACAAGAATTTATTGACTCAGTCTGCTCTGAAAACCCTACAGCTTTCTGGAAACAAAAGAAACATGAAGTTTCTCTCCCATATAAAGAAGATTATCAAGGGAAACCATGCAAGAGTAGGGCTATTCCTATGAATACTGAGTACCAAAGATTATGTGCAGAAGAAATTAAGGGCTTACTCAAAAAAGAGTTAATTAGAGAATCCACTAGTCCTTGGAATTGCTATGGATTTTATGTAAATAAACATTTTGAACAAATAAGAGGCATTCCTAGACTAGTTGTGAATTATAAGCCCGTAATGAACAAATAAGAGGCATTCCTAGACTAGTTGTGAATTATAAGCCCGTAAATTTATAGAAAATATGCAATCTCGTTTTAAATATAGCTTCGCTAAATTTAAATATAGCTCCCTGAAATAGGACCGTGAAGTTTTGACAGAGAGATCCTTCAAATATTCCAGAATGGAAATTAATGATAAGGACACGGTACATCCAGTAAGGTGACACAAGTTCAAAGTTAATTAAAGTTTCATTGTTTTTGGCCACTCAAAATAAAGTTGGTTAATTATTTAATCAATTTTATACATTGAGACACGTGAAGGTTGTAATAATACTTTCAATATATTATCCAATTAGAATTGACAAAATTGAGTCTTTTTTATTATATTAAAAAATACATATTTATTTTCTATGTTAAACTTTAGTTTTCATACACAAATTAAAAGTCAAAAGTAAATTAATGTAAAGTCAAAGAGCAACTCATTGCTATATTCCCTTGACAGGGCCTAATAAAATTAAATTTCATGCATAGGTTATTTTTCCTTGTTTTTTCTCAAAAAAAATTGACAATTTCCATTTTTTTTTTTAAACTTTTCATACAAATTCTATAGCATACAATTGTTTTACTTTAAAATTATAAAAAAATGTAGAAACTGTATAAAATCCCTAGACAATAATTGTATATACTACATTTTAAAAGTTAGTAAGATTCATCAAGGTTTTTACACTTTAAAATAAGTATGGATACTTAAAATTTTCCCTCGTTAAGGCTTATAGTATGCCTTTGTTTTTATTTTTCAAATTTATGGTTAAAAAACAAATGACTAAAAATAGACCTAAAAAATCATAGATCTTGGATCTAATCTAAACTTAAAAAATAACATAAAGTGCTCCCAAATTACACAATGTGGTTTTCTAATATTTTATTCTCTAATACTCAAACACAAACCTTAATTTTTATAAAACATTTGAAAATTACAAGTAGACACAACCATCAACACACCCATGCACAAACATGGAAATCCATTTTCTATTCTTACATAAGTGTATGGGTGCAAATCAATAGAATTATAAGGATCCGTACTTATCTTAGAATGTAGAAATTTTTGCAAATCATACTAATTCTTTAAATGTCACACATACAATGTTTGTGATATTTGTGTAAAAATATTCAAATTTCTAATGATTTTATATGGGTTATACAAAATTTTGACGATTTTTAGAATAAAATATTTTTATCCTATAGAATTTGGGTGAATCATTTTATAAAAAAAATAGAAATTGTGTTTTGGGGAAAAACATGAAAAATTATCCCATGGGTGAAATTTAGCCCCTAACATTTTCCTTGGTTCAAATAATGCATACACATAAATGTTAGCAAAACTTTTAGCAGAGGAGAGGGATTAGGTCCCAAAATTTAAACAAATTATGAATACTTCAGAATGCAAACATGGAAGCTAATTTTCAAGCTAACATTTTAATAACAATTTGAAATAAAATACAAGTAATCTACTTAAAAAAGTGAATAGAGATATACAAATATGTTAGTTAAAGAAGAATACCATCTTACTAGTATAGATGCCATGGACCAAAAAATCCAAAATCCTAAAAATTTAAAAACAAAATTACCACAATTTATAAATACATGATCGATATCTCCATAATATAGAAAAACAATAAAGATAAAATATGAAAACCAAACTCAAATCAAAGCATCAAACATTCCATTATTATGATTTACTTACCTTGTGCTAAGAAAACACTCTAGCATCATTATAAGGGTAAGAAAACACTCTATCATCATTATAAGGTTTTTTCCATGCCCATAAATAACCCCCTTCACTCTTTAAAGCACAAGCTATCATGTCATCAATAAGCCTGCATCCGTTCATGTTTTAGTCACAAGCTATCATGTCATCGATAAGCCTACATCCGTTCATGTTTTAGTTACATTCAAGACAATATAATAGATTCTACATAGACCCAAATGTTCACTACTTTAAATCTATTACCTTAAAGACATAAAATTCACTAGATTTCTACTTCTTCATGTTTATGTTTAGTTTTACGATTGGCTTCATAGATCTCTTGGAAAATATGTTTGAACCTATTGAAAGCAAATCATATCATGATCATTTTCAAGGACTTTGAACATATTTTATCCATTCATATATGATGTTTGTAGTAAACAAGTTACAGATAATGGATAATAGGAAAACTCAGTTTAATGGATAATAGGAAAACTCAGTTTAGGGTTCTTTGATTACAGACTAATAAATATACTTTTATCATAAAATTGAATTTTTATTAACACTTTGACAAATGAATATATAGACTATAAATAGTAAACCCCAAAAAATAAGAGATAAAAGTGATTAAAAGGAAAAAACACTCTTCAAATATAAATACAAATGTTGCCCCCGGATGGGGTGCTAGTGGACTCCCCGTGGCAAGAAACGAGACCGGACACGGTGCAGAGGCACATGCAGGCACGTGACCGCCTCGTGCAGTAGGACAAGGCCGTCCTGGGGAGTTAAGGCGTTTAAATTTGATATGACGGTCGAGGCCAGGGGCATTTACGCCACCCTTAGCTCCCCCGCTTTCTGTATCATGGCTTGGATCGCCGCATTTGCTATTCCACCCTGCCTGCGTTCGGAAGGGCTCCTCCCTTCTCGTCGCAAGCATAACCAGGCTTGCTCTGAAACTTGTTCCACAGGCTGGCTGGACTGGTTTCCCCTCTGTTGGGGCAGTCCAGTAACTTCAGCTAGTTTCATTTTGTATTTTGAGTACCTCTATTCAGCCATTGAAGACACTACACTTAATATAATTTTCTTACTTACAAAAAAAAATAAAAATACAAATGTTGCATTTTCTCATGAATATAAAAGATCTCCATACCTCATTAGTATTATACATGGTTAATGAGAAGTCATTGAAACCTATATAAATACAAGCCATGGTCATTGAAACCTTGACAAATGAATATATAGACTATGAATAGTAAACCCAAAAAAGTAAGAGATAAAAGTGATTAAAAAGAAAAGACACTATTCAAATATAAATACAAATGTTGCATTTTCTCATGAATAGAAAGGATCTCCATACATCATTAGTATTATACATGGCTAATGAGAAGTCACCTTAAAAGTTGTACACTTGTAACTCAAATGCTTCACCATCTTTCTCTATTGTTGTGTCAATCAAGATAAATCATCAATTGAATAAAGTAATAAAGCATTCACGCATCATTTTACAAATCAAAATAATGAAATGATATTGGATGTTGGACATCACAATAACATGATTCCTCCCAATTGGGAACATGCATGAATACATTGATGGCGCATTTGGAAAATTTTCATATATGTTTAAGAAGAAAGCCGAAATGATGGATATCTATTGAATAATTGAATCAAATAGAACATTTACACCTTATTTGATTAATCAAATTGTAGACATAAAATAATACCTTATAGATTATTAGATGTTTGGTAAAGTGGCTTTTGTTAGAATGAATAACACTTAGTAATTTTTCTAGGTAGTGGATGGTTTTCTCATAATGAAGTATAGGATCAATGTTTAAGAATCAAAGTGATCAATTTTAATTAGGTTGTGGGATACAATAAAAAAAATTATAAACCATGGTAATTGTAAGTCATGGACCTATCAACTAAATTTCCAAAATGTGTTATTTTCAAGAATACAAAAAGTGATTATCAACTAAATTTCCAAAATGTGTTATTTTCAAGAATACAAAAAGTGATAAGAGATTATAAGATGAGTATCAACTAAATTTCCAAAATGTGTTATTTTCAAGAATACAAAAAGTGATAAGAGATTATAAGAAGTCTAAAAACTACAAAATAGCATATTAAAATACATAACCATATTCAAGGATAATATAAAAAAAAGCTAAAGAACTACAAGATAACATATCAAAGTACATAACCATATTCAAATATAATAGATAATGTTATAGGGAACAACTTTTGGAAAGATGTAGAATAATGAAAAAATATTAAAAACAATATAGGTGATGGAATGTACTCAAGCAAACAACAATTGACACATTGTGAATGGTGAAATACAAAAGTACCAATAATTCACCTATCATGGATTTTAGATTATTTACCACGGATCTTAGATTAAGATAATCTCTTAAGGAGTATAAACTTAAACAATATAAAAGCAATGTTTATGTTGGAACAAAATGCAATAAACCAAAATGATCTTTTAATACCAATATTGATGTCAAGCAAGATGGTGTGATGTTTGTCAACCCTGATTATTCAAAGGAAATTGATTATATTGGTTGGAAAGGGATACAACTCACATACAATTAAGCTCACATACAATTAAGCTATGATGGCACAATAATTATTACAACAATGGGTATCATTTGGTGGATTTATGGATTTATAGACATGATAAAACTTTAAAACAAGTTTGGCTCAAATATATTAAAAGTGTTTGGAAAAAACATGAGTTCCAAATCCAAATGATGTTTCTATAACAAAAATAGAATAAATAATAAATATTTTTTATTGATAACAATAAAAAATAAAACATTCACATCTAAAAGAAATGAATAAAAATAATTATAAAAGACAATGAAAAACACCATGTAATGTCTTAGGGTGTATAAGGATAACATTTTCACAGGTTGATTGAGATCTAAGTTTTTCTTCCTACATATTGCATTTTTTTTTAGCTATAGCGTATATTCATGTAATATTATTTTCTAGATTTAAACAATGGAGCCTCTAATAAAAACTCAATTTAATCTACTAAAAATATATAGGGTTATAATGTTTGAATTTGTTAATGAGATTGTGAGTTTATTTTATATTTAATTTTAATTATTTTATAACATGTAATTGATAAAATATTAAAGTTAATTTTAGAATACATTAATATTATAAATAAAAAATTAAATTATTAATTATAATAAAACAAAATTATTAACAACAATAAGAATTATATAATAGTTTTTAAATAATGTAATTATACTTAATTAAGAATTAATTAATCAATTTAATTGAAATTATTATAATAATTAATTTATTAATATAGTTCAAATTTAATTAAATACTCAATTAAATTGAAATAATATCTAATTAATTTCATCCAATATCACGAATTTATCCTTTTGTAAAATAGTTGTTATAAACTACTTTTATATGAAAACAACAAATTTATACTATTCAATATATATGTTTATTGGACACATAATTATGTTTTTATGGAACAACAATTGGCATTGATATCATGCAATTTGAATGGACTATGACGATTGTCACATGAAACTAAAACCATTCACATTTAATACTTTGCTTCATTAAGATAATGCAAAACACACAGTAACACACAACACATAGTTAAATTAAGCTAAGGTAATTGCAATATAAATAAATATAATTTGATGTTGTGTATAGAACTCAAACATTGCAATTGAGTCAAACTTGTGCAACTCTTAGGCTCATAAACGTGCTTACTTGTGTGGAGGACTATATGCCATAGTTGATTCAGGCTCATAAATGTGCTTACTTGTGTGCAGGGCTTTATGTCATAGTAGTCTCATAAATGTGATTGTCATAGTAGTCTCATAAATGTGATTGGGAATGTGATTGTATAAATAAATATAATTTGATGTTGTGTATAGAACTCAAACATTGCAATTGAGTCAAACTTGTGTAACTCTTAGGCTCATAAACGTGCTTACTTGTGTGGAGGACTATATGCCATAGTTGATTCAGGCTCATAAATGTGCTTACTTGTGTGCAGGACTTTATGTCATAGTAGTCTCATAAATGTGATTGGGATTGGCTTAGAAGTTAGCAATGTACATGAGCTTTCAAGTTTAAATAACAACTTTAAAAAACTTAGATTTTTTTATCTCACATATTCATAAATTTTAATATGTATAATATTAAAATTTGATATTTTATTATACTTTAAAAAAATATTGGTAAAATATTTTAATTTTTTATTTTCTAAATAAGAGTGTGAATTAAATATTTAAATATATTATAAATATTTTATTTATGTAAATATGTTTATAGTATAAATTCATGTAATTTATTTCTAGTATTTATATATATATTATAACCATTGTGTTAACAAGGTTATAAATAAGCTTAGTTTTTTCCTTTTAAATAATTTAAGAAATAAATTGGTGTATTTTTTTCTTTGAAATGATATAAAGTTTGTAGTTGAAATTAATCTAAATTTGTTGTGAATTTTCTCTTTAGAAACCTTGCATAAAATAATTATAAGAAAATTATGCATATATTAGAAAGTAGGAGTGTGAATTAAATGTTTGAATATATTATAAATATTTTATTTATGTAAATATGTTTATAGTATAAATTCATGTAATTTATTTTTAGTATTCATATATATTTTATAACCATTGTGTTAACAAGGTCATAAGTAAGCTTAGTTTCTTTCTTTCAGATAATTTAAGAAATAAGTTGGTGCATTTTTCTCTTTGAAATGATCTAAAGTTTGTACTTATGTACATCTATTAGTTAAGATTAATCTAAATTTGTTGTGAATTTTCTCCTTAGAAACTTTGCATAAAATAATTATACGAAAAATTAAACAATTAGAATTTGTAGAAAATTGTGCATATATATTAGAAAATATTGGTTCTAAAGCACAAAAACAAAACTTACTTGGAACCATGAAATACAAGAAAATTTCAACTTCTCAACAAATTCAAGTAGCTTTACATTTATGTCTAATTTTTCCTTCCAGAAGAGAAATACTAGTATTTAAATTGATTCTAGATAAGAGATAAGCATTATTAGAATACTCTTAAAATAAGGATATCATATATACACTTTAAATGAAGATAAGATATAAGGTAGTTGTCAACAAATTCAAGTAGCTTTACATTTATGTCTAATTTTTCCTTGCAGAAGATAAGTACTAGTATTTAAATTGACTCTAGATAAGAGATAAGCATTATTAGAATACTCTTAAAATAAGGATATCAGATATACACTTTAAATGAAGATAAGATATAAGGTAGTTGCTAACGCTCGTAGCATCTTCCATGGATATAATTAGAATCGTATGCTCATGAAGAATAAATGACAACATTAGATTGCCTAATGATGTGAATGTGCAAGATCATGTGTCCATGCAAAAATAGAAATAATATTATTCAAGCTAGTTTCACCATGCTTTTGATGTACATGAAAATGTTGACTTACAATGCCATGTGTTAAAATAGCCTCAATAATTTTTCTATCAAGACAAACCTTGACAAAGCAAAAAAATCCAAGATGAAGTGGAATGCAAAAATAAAAAATAAAAAAAATTGAAACTTTGCCATGGCATCAATTGTAAACCCCACTTAGAGACTCAATATATTTAGGCATATTCAAAAGCAACATTTAATTATAAATATAATTGCAACATCATAGTATGATGCATTTAAACAATAGACACAGTTTCAATGTTTTAAAGGATGAAATGGAGATCATATTTTCAATGTTTTCAAGGATGAAATGGAGATCATATTTTCCCTTAATGAATATTTTATAAATATAAACCACAATAGTTTTTTCTAAAATATGAAGTTCAACATACTACAAAGTTGTAAACATTAAACTATATTTGACATGATGATAATCTTCAAGATCTAATACATGGATGTAGTAATACATGCACACATTACTATCTATGGGCAAAACAACGACTAGACGTTAATTATAAAGAAATGAATGCAACCTGCAATATCATGATATGTTAACATGCTTTAATTTTAATACAAAGTTAAGACTAGGGAAAATTTTAGGGGCTAAATTTCGCGCATGGTCTATTTTTCCATGCCCCTCCCAAAAAATTGGCAATTTCCATGTTTTTATAAAAAGGTTTCACTCAAATCTAAATTCTATAGCATACAATTATTTTACTTTAAAAATCATCAAAAAAATGTAGAATCTATATAAAATCCTTAGAATTTTCCATATTTTTACAAAAATATCATCAGTAATTATATAGATGGCATTTTAAAAATTAGTAAGATTCATCAAGGTTTCTACACTTTAAAATAAGTATGAATCCTTAAAAATTTCTCTGGTTAAGACTTAAGGTATGCCTTTGTTTTTGTTTTCCAAATTTGTGGTTAAAAAACAAATGAGGAAAAATAGAGCTCAAAAGTCATAGATTTTAGATCTAAGCTAAACTTCAAAAATAACATAAAATACTCCCAAATTACACAATGCGATTTTCTAATATTTTATTATCTTATATCAACACACCCTTGCACACAGATGGAAACCATTTTTCTTTTCTTGTACATAAGTGTATGGGTGCAAATCAAAGAGAATTTTAAGGATCCATATTTATCCCAGAATGTAGAAATCTTAGCATATGTTACTAATTCTTTAAATGCCACACATAAAATGTTTGTGATATTTGTGTAAAAATATTCAAATTTTTAAGGATTTTATATGGGTTATATAAAATTTTGACGATTTTTTAAATAAAATATTTTTATCTTATAGAATTTGGGAGAGTCATTTTAGAAAAAAAATAGAAATTGATGAACTTTGTTTTGCAAAAAAACACATGGAAAATTATCCCATGGGTTAAAGTTGGCCCCTAAAATTTTCATTGGTGCAAATAATGCATACACATAATGTTTAGCAAAAAAATTAGCAGAAGAGAGGGATGAGGTCCCAAATTTTAGAAAAAATGTGAATACTCCATAACACAAAACATGGAAGCTTATTTTCAAGCTAGCATTTTAATAACAATTTGAAATAAAATACATGCACTGTGCTAAAAAAGGTGAATAAGGATATACAAATATGTTAGGTAAAGAAGAATATCATCTTACCACTACAAGTGCCACCAAACCAAGGGATCCAAAATCCTAAAAATTTAAATACAAAATTACCACAATTTATAAAATTTATAAACACGTGATCAATATCTCCTTAATATAGGAAAACAATAAAGGTACAATATAGCAACCAAACCCAAATCACAACATCAAACATCCCATTATTATGATCTACTTAGCTTGTGCCAAGAAATCACTCTAGCATCACCATAAGATTTTTTCCATGGCCATACATAGCCCCTTTCACTCTTTAAAGCATAGGCTACCATGCCATCGATAAGCCTATGATCATTCATGTTTTAATCACATTCAAGACAATATAATAGATTACTAAATAAACCCAAATGATTAATACTATGCACTCATTACTTTAAATCTGTTACCCCAAAGACATAAAACTCACCAGATTCCAACTTCTTCATGTTTAGTTTTCTGATTAGCTTCATAGATCTCTTAGAAAATATGTTTTAACCTATTGAATGTAAATCATATCATAATCATTTTCAAGGACTTTGAAAATATTTCATCCATTCATATACGATGTTTGTAGTAAACAAGTGACAAATAATAGGAAAACTCATTTTAGGATTGCTTTACTAGCTTTACTATAGACTAATTTAAATATACCTTTTATCATAAAATTGCATTTTTTAATATACTAAGGTAGAGTTGTCATTTCTTCTTATTCTCATATGCCATGGTCATTGAAACCTTGATAAATGAACATATAGACTAAAAACTGTAAACCCCAAAAATAAGAGAAAAAAGTGATTAAAAGGAAAAGGGCATCTTCAAATACAAATGTTGCATTTTCTCAAGAATAGAAAAGATTTCCATACCTCATTAGTATTATACATGGCTAATGCTAAGTCACCTTAAAATTTGTACGTATGTAATTCAGATGCTTCACAATCTTTGTCCATAACTATGTTAATTAAGATAAATCATCAAATAAACAAAGTGATAAAGCAACCACACATCATTTTAAAAATCAAAACAATGAAATGATATTGGATGTTGATGGATAGAATAGAGCAAGGATCCATCACATAAGATGTTCATCATTGTTGGAAAATTCCCAGTGTATCCTAATCGAATTGGTAAAGCATTCTTAGAAGAAAATTTGTAAAAGTATATCCTAATTGAATTGGTAAAGCATCCTTAGAAGAAAATTTGTAAAAGGATATAGAAATCATAATTGTAGAGAAACGAAAACCATACCAAAAACTAATTTTACCTTGTGAGGGCCATTGATAACTATATATGTGGCTTTGTATTGGTCACTAAAAGCATGCCTTCCAATACATATGTTTATTGTCCAACCTACCAGTAATAGAGGTATGCAATGTAAATAGCTAAGATGACATGTCACTATTAAAAAAATCACAACTATGACCAAAATTGATTCCCCGGAACAAGCTTAGAAACATCCTTACATAAAATTGGCTCTCTAAACATGGTACTTATAAGACAATGTAAGTTTTGGTTAGTAACTCATCCACCACCATTATCAGAATAACCATCACTAGAGAACTCACTAGGCTCCCGATCCACTTACCACTTACCTGGTGGCATGGCTCCCTTGACCATGGTTATCATTGTAACTCAAGTGGGCAATGAAAGGTAACTAGAATAATAGTCCTCATTCTAAGTTGATGATTCTTATCCTTATGATATTTATGCCTATATTCTTATGAATGGATGAAACTAAAAATAAACCCAAAAATTGACAGAAATTGTTGGAATATATATATATATATATATATATATATATATATATATATATATATA
>CBVK0100861951.1:0-11085 GCA_900067695.1 Picea abies | reverse complement strand
AAGAGAGAGACATGAGAATAGTGATATGATTTTCTTGTGGAGAGATGGGTCACTATGTAGGATAGTGTCCCAAGAATAATAAGAAGAAGAAGCAGGATGGTATTGTAGTGACAATAGAGGAGGAGGAGTTCGATGCTCAGTTTGCAAGAGAGTGTGCATTCATCAGTTGTTGTTCGTCAGTATATACACCATCCAATGGTAGGTGGGGAGAAAGAGTTGAGGAGGAACTATTGAATCAGAGTATTTATTTAGAGGGATCTTAGACTCAATTTTTGAGGACACCATATTCATAGGTGAATGGTCCACTTGGGACAACTTTAGTTTCATAGTTTTTGAGATAGAGGGTTGGTGCAAAGGCTTCAAAGCATCAGAGATTGATGAAGAGGAAGAACATGGCACCATAGAGGCTTAAGCATCACTTGGCTATGGATATGAGCAAATCACGTTCAGGTTCCACTTAAGGTGGAAGTCACTTGGTGAGAGGCCAAGTTGAGGATCTTGGTGAGATGCCAAGATCCAAATACTCTTGGTGAGATGCCAAGAGGAGAGACTCTTGGTGAGATGCCAAGAAGGGATACTCTTGGTGAGATGCCAAGATATGTGACTCTTGGTGAGATTCCAAGAGTAGTGACCATTGGTGAGATGCCATGAGGTAGAAATCCTTGGTGGGAGACCAAGGTTGAGATATTTGGTGTGATGCCGAGATTTATTTGATCTTGGATAAGTGAAGATGCACTTCCATCTATAGATCAAATACGTTGAGAAGATCTATGTTAGATACCACTTGTGATTATCAGGGTACAACCGTACTCACTGAGTATTTTCTAGCAGTCAACCATGTCCACTACAGGGATGAGATTGAGGGTGAATGGCACTTTCATCGGTAAGAGGGAGTGTTGAGATTTGGGTACCTTGGAAAGTGGTCCCCTTGTGGTTGTGGTTACTTAACCAAAAGAGGTAAATATTTGACCCATTGTGCCTTATACTTTATGTCTAATTTCACTTTGACATTTTACTAAGTGGGCGTTTGATGAATATGTGCCTGTTTCTATCAACATGCGTTGAAGAATGTGGGAAAAATTATCCATCATTTTGTCCCTCTATTGTGTGAGAGATTGCTCAAGCAACAGATTGATAGGATCATCTGCTCCTTTATTTTTATTTTCTTCCACCATGGAAGGTTTCTTGGGCGTGGGAGAGAGATTGTCTTCAAGAGAGACAAGCTCGATACCCAAATTTCTATACTCAGAACTTGTCGGGGACATGCACTAGAAAATGATCAAGAGCAGCCTGCTCTGATACCACTGATCCAGATTATTCTCGGTATGAAATATACACACAGAGATGCAATGATACACACAGAGATGCAGTAATACAATTTCTATCAATGAGAGAAAATGTACAGAGACTATAAAATACAGAGTGAAAGACTCGCTAGAATGGTGGAAACTTATCTCTGAGAAGAGATGTGATAGATACTTGCATTTGCAAGAAGATGACCATTACAATGAGGCTCTAAGGGTCTTTTTAACATAAGTAAAATCCAAAACCCTAACCTCGGAAGATGAAAAATGGGGGTAGTTGATACGTCAACTTCCTAGGGGCGTAACTTTTGCATACGATCTCTGTTTGGGGTGCTTGATACCTCGTTAGAAAAATCTATTCGAGGAATACAAATTTCGTGTGAGCAACATCAAAGGAACATCCATGTTGCTCCCCATTTTTCCAAAAAACGTCGTTTAGGGCCTCAAAACGACTCCGAAAGTTTAGGACCCGAAAAACTGCTAAAAATAGTAAATTACCAAAATTGTTAGAAAAATGTTTTGAGCCAGTTGGAAAATGTGGGTGGCCACCGATATCCACCTAGATCATGACTACCACATGGCAGTGGGAGAATTCCCAATGAGGGCCCGAAACCAAATTTCCAAAAATAAAAAGGCTCACAAAATCTGGCGGAGGTCCCACCAAATCTGGTGGCCAAAATTATGATTCCGACAAATCTAAACAACAACTCCAAAATCGGTGGTAGTTCCAAACCACATATATATTGTTATAACTATAAGCCTAGAAGGGGAGGCCCGATGGCTTGACCCCGGGACCTCCCCCTATTCAAACGCCTTACATAGTATCCGCCAACCATTGGGCCAACAAACTCTGTTGGTTAGTCCACCCAACATTTAATTTAAATGTTGAGTTTTCCCATGGATGGGGAGAGGGCGCTCGATGGTATGGATGGGCACATTTTTCGAGACAAAGTATAGTGAATTAAGTGCAGGTTGCAGGCACATAAACCGAGGTGATATTTCTCATGGGCCTGGGAGTGCCAGAGTCAGATTGAGGTGTGGAGACAGTCATTTTTGGGTGATTCGATGCCACGAATTCAATGGTGTTGTCTTTTTTCTGATCTGAGTAAATATTCTACAACTTAAATCCAGAATGAGGTATACTTATGTATTTTTCCAAATTCTTTTGTTGAGTTACTAAAAATGCCTACCCATTTGAGAGCAGGACCCAGAGATGTCGTCCACCAGGGACAAGATCCATTATCAAGTTTTTTGTGTTCAAATTTGATGCTTATGTCTCTTCATTATTTATTTTTTCTTTATTTAATGGTGCACTTTATTTTATGCTCATTTAATACAATTATTTATAAGTCACTTTGATGAAAAGATCTCAAATCAATTGGGTTGATGTAAACTCTATTTAAATAAAGAGTTTTTGGCATGTGATCTATGGTGAAGATAATAGTTTGATAATTTAATGATTGACTTGAGAAATTGTTTGGAAATTTTCTCAAAAGAATTCCATGTTGATTGAAAAAGTATATTGGTTCTATAATGGAAAAAGTGTATAGATCTAAATAATATATTGAGGAATGTTGGTTGTGTTAAAAGATTGAACTTGGATTTTCATTCTTCCCTTTCATTTTATGTCAATTTTCACAAAATACACTCTTTTACCATTTATCTCTTTCATATATATTTTCATTTACATACACTCCCTTGTACAAAAGATATATTGACTATTCATAACAAAGAATTTTTCAAAAAATATACAATTCACATTTTGAAAGTTGAAACGAAAAGAAGAGTCTCTGTTGAGTTATGGATTTTCTTCCCTATTTTACATTATTCCTATTCATTTATCTCTTTTATGCTTGAATTATTGTGCTATTCTTATAGCCATAATTAAATCATATTTAACAAAGTTGTAATGGATATTTATTATATTGTGTCTTATATTTTACTCTAAAAATTTTGCACTAGTTGAAATGATGATGGTAATTCGATGAATTTTTTCAACCAAGGGAGTAACAGAGGAGGAAATAGAGGGAGAAGAAGAATAACAATGCCAAATTTATTTTGGAAACAAGGGAGGCACAAGAGAATGAGATTTCCCATTCAATTTGATGTTGATACATAGGAATTTAATCAGCTAGTACAAATCGGCTACATGAACCTTGGTGGACAACTTGGTTTGCCTCAACCCCCATATCCTCCTAATGCTCTTTTGCAACTACATCCCAACATTGTGGAACTTCCTGAACCCCCTGTCCATCCAACCAATGATGGTTGATATAACAACCCTATAAATTAAACCCTCCTCTGGTGTTTCTCAATGGCCTGATAATCCTCCTCCTCCCCCTCCTCTTCATACAGTACCACATGTTGCATCAGATGCCTCCATGGATCATTATCCTCCTAAAGATTACAAAGTGCCTCCCCATGACCTCCAGATAGACAAAGGAAAGAAGCATGTTACCTCTTCTAGCTCTGAAGCATCCCAATCCTCTTCTATACATTCCAAACAAAACAAAAAAAAAGTAGACAATTGCAAAAGTGAGATTACCTTAATTACATGCACTATGAAATAATGAATCTAGATGAGAAAATGTCTTATTATGAAGATTTTCTCAATATTAGGCCAGATGTGTCAGAAGGTAGAAAGGAAAGAGATGAGTTTTTAAAAAAGAAATACCCCACTTATTTTAATTTGTATTATGGAATTGATATTTACACACTTGATACATTTTTGAGATGGATAGAAAGCATATGATATTATTTTTGGAAACTTTAAATATCATGTCATTTTGGTATTTTGGGAGATACAAGTTTTTGTTTATTTGGTATATTTTTTGGATATATATATGAATCATTTTTGGAGTTACAAGGGAATTCTTGGGAAAAGAAAAAGTGAAGACCTAGTGGGACCCCACCTACTATTTAAATATTTATTACCCTTATAGTAAATAAAGTTGTCTTCTCCTAAATAAAGTTAATAAACTTTTCTAAACAAAAAGGTAGGTTAACTACCTAACTACTTTATGAAGATATAAAATAAGGAGAGCATGAGAAAATAAAGAAGTAAAACTTTTGATAAGGTATGCTTTAGCCTCACATGATATTATTATAAGTTCATTCCATACTGAGTTTTCATTAGAGTTGAGTTATATTGTTGATAGCAGGGTTATTCTAAAGGTAGAAAAGAAAAGACTAGGAAGCATTGATTGGTGATATGCTCCAAGGTAATTCATTTTCTTGAATGTCTATTTGGTTTTAGTTAGAATTTATGGAGTCATTCAGTGATAATGAATGCTAGTTTTGCAAAGTTCAAAACAATGATGCACTAGTATCTTAGAATGATTCGGCTTGGTTTTTGTTCTGGTCTTCATTTTTTACACTAGTTTTGTATGTATGAGTCAAATATCATCTTGGACTTCCAAGAATTACACTTGTCCAAGCCCTCGCAGGGGTTTGAAGAAATATTCTTAGTTATAACTTAGATTGACATTAATAAAAATATTTGTTGATTTCTTCTCACTTATGGGACTTTTTATATATTGATTTTCATATTTTTTATTTTTTATTTTTTATTTTTCTTATATACATGTTTTCATAATTCATTTACTTTGCAAGTACATTATTTTACTTTACTTTAGATTGTTTTGAATAAAATACGTATAAATTACATATAAACAAAATAGAATCAAATCCAAGAACCATCTTTCTTGGGGTCTGATCAAGATTTTGACAGCCTATAAACCAGGGTTATAATCCCACCTATCTCACTTAACCTGAGGAGGTTCAAACATGTATGAGTAATGATTTTACCATTCCTTTCATCAACATTTATTTGGCGACCATACTAGGGAGATTTTTATTTACTCTCTGGTTCTTTTCTTTTGTTTGTTTTATTTTTCCAATTTAATGGCTTTTCCTACCCCTCAACAACCAAAAACAATATTTCATCTTCCTAACCAAAGAAGAATTACTTCATTTCTCTTTGATTTTGTCTTAGAAATGGCCATATCTCGTGAAGAGCTTGAATGTTCTTGGGAAGTTATTGCTCGTGATATTGAAATCCAAGATCAAAGAGAAACCATTCAAATAAAATCTCATAATCATCCTCCTCATTAGAAGGTTGTATTATTACCACTCATTCTCGTTCATCATGAAGAACAAGAGGTGAATCTCCTAAATTTAATCTGTTCATTGAAATTAGAAGAAGGAAGGAAATCTTAGAAAACCTTCAGCCAAGGATATGAAGACCCTTATTTGATTCTGACTCTAATACTGAGTTTATAAGTTCATCAATATTATTCTCTCATAAGAATATCATAATGAATTTTTCTAGTAGTCTCGGTACTACTAAAGGACCTACCTCCTCGCATAATTATTCCTCATCCTTAATAAAAAGTATGTAGATCCACTTAAATCATGTTCAATCCACCACAAATCTTACAAAAGGTAATCAAACAATATGTTTTATTCCAATTTGAAGAGGATTATAATGATACACTATGGAATGTATCCTCCCCTATAAATATAAATTCGACCACCAATCCTCTTCCGAAGTTTAAATACCATTTGACCAAATTATTTAGCATTGGAACCATCTTTTTCAATGAACATTTAGTTTCATTTGCTAATGCATGTCATAACATAAAATAAAACAATAATAATACATGTATGATATTATTTGTTAACTCTTTGGAAGGAAAGGTTGCTACATATTTCTTTGAATTACCACCTAAAGTATTTTCAACTTGCATTAAATTATCTTATTGGTTTAAATCCACTTATGGAAAACCTCAAAGTCCAACATATTTGTTGAGAGAATACAACAATCTTGTTTATAACAAAGGTGAAAAATCAAGTATTTTAATTTATGTTTCACTAAATTGTATAATCAGATCCTAGAGATCAATCAACCTCGTAATCAAGTCACTTTTATGAATTATTACAATGCATTACCATATTATTATCACCAAATATTAGAAGAAAATAATGTTAATAGTCTTGGATCCACACTACAAGTTTGTTTAGAGTTTGAGGAACAATTGAAAAGAAAAATTGTCCCTATTGAATATTATGATAAGCAAATTGATATGTCAATTGTATTGCAACTTGTATAGGACATGAGCAATATAATGATTGATGTTGAGAGAAAGGGTGTTGCTTATGCCTCCATAGAAACTTCCACACAGGATTTCTTGAGAAATCAAACTCAAATATTTTAACCTAAATCCATACTCTCAAGAGCTTGGTGTGATTTTTATGAATAAAATCATTATGAGAACACTTGTGAGATTAGAAAAAATGCAAGAGAATGAATTTTTGGAAAAATATCTTATACTACGATTGTCACTTTGTATTGAACTCTTGAAGAGTATGTATTGATGGTTGATACACAGAATAAATATTATCAAGAAAATAACAAAGGTGGTCCTCCTCAAACTATTTTTTGCCCAAGTACATCCTCTCATCAAACTAATCCTCAAAACACAAGGGGTACTCAGAGTCCTAAGGTAATTCCAACCTCATCTTCTTCATCAAAATATAATATTTTGAAACAATTGGCTAACATTAAAAAAGATGCCTCTTTATTAGATACGGTAACTGTTACTGAACATCAAAATCATTTGAAAGATTTTACGAAAGGTAAGAGTTATGTTGTTTCCAGTTTGACTGAGGAATAAGATGAAGAAGAATTTTATGTAAATAAGTTAGGTGTATATAATCCTAGGAACTATTTAAAAAATTATCATTTTTATGTTTTAGTGAATATTATGGATAAAATAACACATTGTTGTTTGATTTATGGGCGACTCGGTCCCAATGTTATGTATAAAATCATTATGGAAGAATTAGGTCTTTCATGCACCAATGAAAATTTTAAAAATATGTTATCATATAATAGTCAACAATAGGATACCATTGGTGAAATAAAATATGTAGCCTTGGTATTGTGTTCACATCCTGAAATCAGGACCACATGCAATATACAAGTCATTGATATGCTAGTAAGAAACTACTCTATTATTTTAGGAAGAGACTAGAAAGATTTAACTGGTGGATACATATCACTGGATGGAACACACATGTCCCTTCCTAAAAATGGTAGGAATATCATTGTTCCTTGGGGAGGAGGAATTTCACCATATATCGAAAGAGTGTCTCAACCACATGTATATTATATTGAAGAAGATATCAGTGCATACTCTGTATTTTTAGAAGAAGATAAACATTTTGTTGTACATATTCCAAACCCTGAATATGGTATGTGGTATATGCATTTTGATGGTGCTTGTTTTAGTGAAGGAAATGGGTTTGGTATAGTAGTTTACTCACCTATAGGAAAAATTCATAATTTTTATTATAGATTAGAGTTTTCATATACTAATAACATGACAGTGTTTGAAGCCTTGATACTTGGAATAGAAAATTATTTTCATCTAGGTTGTTATCATCTTTCTATATTTGGGGATTCTGAACTTATCATAAATTTTATTAAGATAATTTATACCCCATCTAATAAAATTTTAAAGAGATATTACTCAGATATTACCCCATTTAAAGAGAATTTATACCCCATATAATATTTTATATTTCAATATTACTCATATTAGGAGATATATGAACTCAATGGATGATAGGTTAGTTGTTTTTGTAGCCATCCCTACAAGGCAATTGCTCCTTGAAAGACCATATTATACCTTTATGTCTCTATATTGTCGTTATTTTCCAAACAACATTAAATTCTGACCAGTTTGATCTTACGATGAAAGCATATGTGCCTTCTTTCAGAATGAGCCCTTGAAAAAGAAAGAAATCATATATTTAGAAGATTAAAAAATTCCCCAAAGGATTAACCCCTCTGGAAAGCTCACTCTCATCAAGTTATGTAAGAAATAAAAATAAGATCATAATGGATGAATAAAAAACAGAAATAGGAAACACTTTTTCTATGAACATTGGGACTCAACAAGAACCAAAGATTCTAAATATTGGAGCTCAATGTTCAAAAAAAGAGAAACTAAAATGTATGGATCTTTTATATGAATTTTGGGATGTATTTTCATGGACATATGAATATTTGTGTGGTTTTGATACTAGTGCAATACAACATGCAATTCTTATTAAAGAAGAATAAAAACCAATATGACCAATGCAAAGACCAATAAATCCTGCACTGGAAGCAACTATTACAAAAGAGGTTGAAAAGTTTGTAAATGTCCATATAATTTTTCCTATCAAGTATTCAGAATGGGTATCAAACCTTGTCTCGATATAGAAAAAGGATGGGGATATTGAATTATGTGTTGATATCCATGTCGTGAATAGGGTGAGCATTAACGACAATTTTCCTCTTCCTAATATAGAATTTATTTTACAACAAGTAGTAGGATCACAAAATAATGTCACCTCTTTATGTTTTCTTAGCATAGATGATTTTAGGGGCTAAATTTCGCAAATGGGATAATTTTCCATGTTTTTTCCCTAAAAAAGATTCAACAATTTCCATTTTTTCTAAAAATGATTTGCCCAAATTCCATAGATTAAAATTATTTTACCTTAAAAATCGCCAAAATTTTATTGGAACTATATTAAATCCTTATAAATTTGAATATTTTTACAAAACTTTGGTCAAACATTTTACATTGTGCATATTAAAGACTAGTAAGATTAGCCCATGTTTCTATATTTTAATATAAATTTCCATCCTTAAAATTATCCCTATTTCTTATGATATAATCAAATTCGCGTTAAGAGGGTTGAAAATTATAAAACCACTTCACTACACATTGGGGCACCTTTTCCTACAAGTGTATGTATTTTGGCTTAATCAATGCAAGTGCTACCTTCCAGTGAGCTATGCAAATAGATTTTGATGATCTCATCAATAAAATTATTGAAATTTATCTTGATGATTTAACTATTTATTCCAAAATCTGAGAAGATCATTTTGATCATTTAAAAAAAAAAATCTTTGTTGCAGAGAATTTGGTATGTCATTGAATCCTTCAAAATCAGTTTTTGGTGTCACTACACGAAAACTCCTCAGACATATTGTATTTGATTCAGGAATCGATATTGATCTGGAGACAATTGTTCCATTCAAAATATTCAAGCCCCATCTTCCAAGAAATAAATTCAATCATTAATGGGTAAGATCAATTTCGTTAGAAGATTTATTCTTGATTTTTCTAAAATTGTAAAACCTATTCATAATATGTTAAAGCAAGATCAATCATTTTCCTAGAATGATACTACTAAAAATGATTTTGTAGAAATTAAAAATGCAATTAGTTTTTCACCAGTATTGGAAAAGATTTATTTTGAAAAATATCTTATCATATATACCAATGTAACTGAAGAATCTATCTATGCAATTCTTCTTCAGAAAGATGATCATAATAATGAGAAGTCAATAGCTTACATGAGTCAAAATTTGTCTAAAGATGAATTCAAGTATACTTTAATTGAAAAACATACATTTTCTCATGTTAAATATATTGAGAAACTTCTACAGTTCATTCTTGGTAAGAACACTCAAGTAAAAGTCCGTTTACCTCCAATTAATTTTTTTATTTCACAAACACACTTATCTGGAAAGCTTGCATAGTGGCTTGCCAAAATTGAAGAACGTGATTTCATGATCACAAATTATAATACAATCAAGGAACATGATCTATATTTACACCGATATCAACATCCTGAACCAAGATATTCTTCTAAAAATAATGAATATTCCTTGTCTGCACTATTCCTAATCGAATATGGTAAGCTTGATCTAGTAGCACATCCCTGTTATTGGGACATAGTTTATTATTTACAATATGAGATATGTCTCGATAATCTTGAGCACCATGAACGAATAAGGACTCAACTTGGGGCCTCAAAATATTTAATTTTGAATACTTCAATATTTTGTAGGACTACTAATGGACTGTTGTTACATTGTTTCAATGATATAGAAGCCCAAATGATTTTGAAAAAAAATCATGGATCAACATATTTTGATATTCATATTGGTGGGAACTTTTCTACCAAATCCAATGCACATAAAATTTGAAGGACCGATTACTATTGGCCTTCTATATTTAGGGATTCATTTAAATTTGTACAATATTGTGTTGAATTTCAAAAGGCTACTAGTAGGGAAAATTTATGTGGTATTCCTTTACAATGATTCTTACCTAATTTTTAATTTTCTAAATGGGTATTAGACCTTGTTGGACCAATTTATCCTTCATCTTCTTTGGGTCATATTTTTATCTTAAATTCCACAAACCACTTTATGAAGTGGACTCAAGTAGTTCCTCTTAAGCGTAGAGAAGATGAATAAATAATCTTGTTTCTTGACATGAGCATCTATTCTAGTTTTTGTCTTCCAATTGATATTATTTAAAATAATATACCAACATTCATATATGGAAAGATGGCTCAATTTATTAATAAATTTGGAGTAAAAATTCACTTCATCAACATATTAGCCTCAGAAAAATGGGCAAGTTGAGTCTACGACTAAAAATATGGTTAAAATTCTGAAGAAGATCATTAATGAAAAACCTCGCCAATGGCATACCTTACTGTTACAACAAATTTTTCCTCACCCCATGAAACTTACTTGGATGGCCTTTCCATTTCCCTATGCAGACTTGAAGTCCCCTTTTGTACCTTCCAGAGCCAAAAAAGCATATGTTTCCACATGTATGTGCCCTATCAGTTATACAACATGCATGTATGTAGGTTTCTCCACTACAGACCACGTACATTGGGTTTGGTGCTCAAAATTAAAAAT
>CBVK0100861924.1:0-15744 GCA_900067695.1 Picea abies | reverse complement strand
GGTCTGCTGAGGAGCTAGAATGATGTTGCCGAGGGAAAGAATCGGACACTGAAAGAGATGGAAAATTGCATGCTACAGTCGAAATCATTGGCTCTGAAGCTATGGGATGAAGCCATAAATTGTGCAACATACATTCAGAACTATGTTCCTCACAATCATTGAAGGGAATCACTCCTTTTGAAGCTTGGTGCGGTAAGAAACCAAAAGTCTATCATTTTAGAATTTTTGGTTGTCGTGCATGGGCCCATATTCCATCTGATAAACGAAGGGAACTAAATCCTCAAAGTGTTGAATGCATATTTGTTGGATACCCTGAAGGTTTTCAATTTTATAGGATTCTAAAAACTTCTATTGATTCACTTTTCATTGAGTGAAGTGTGAAGTTCGAAGAGGGTCCACTACATGCAGTTTTAGATCAGTCTACCAGGGATTTTTTGGATGAAACAATTGAATAGGGTTTTGATGCTCATTCGAGAAATTAAAATAATTATGATGAGAAGGTATTTGGATCATATTCATAGGTTTATGATAAGGTCATGGATGCTCTGGATCCCCTACCAGTCTGGGCCAAAAATACTTTGCATGATGTCGGTGAACTAGTCGGCAATCTAAAGGATCCAAGGAGGACTAGATCATAGTTTTTCGAGGCCCCCACTACCTTGGCTGCAATAGAGAAGTTTCTTCCCATACATTGCTATATGTCACTTGCAGTAGATCCATAGTCATATACAGAGGCCATGAGAAACCCCTTCTAGGAATCTTCTATGGATGAGGAGTACAGTGCTCTCATGAAGCACCAAACCTAGGATTTGGTTCCACTTCCGAAAGGAAGAAATCTTGTTCAATGTAGATGGATATTTCAGACAAAGATGGTGTCAAATGGTGAGATCAATAAGTATAAATCTTGGCTTGTTTCTAAAGGCTACTCTTAGGTACATGGCATTGATTATACCGAGACTTTTGCAACAACTGCAAAAATAGACTCCATCAAGCTAGTTTTGGCCATTGCAGCTTCTCGACACTGGGAAGTCCATCACTTGGATGTGAAAAGTGTTTTTCTTCACAGATATCTAAAGGAGGAGATATATATGGAGCAACCACATGGGTATTTTCATGACTCCTCTCTTGTATGCAGGTTAAAGAAATCATTATATGGGCTCAAACAAGCTCTTTGCGCTTGGAATGCAAAAATGGATTCTTTTATGCTTTCTCAAGGATTTATAGATGTAAGTTATATCTAACTGTTTATATGATTCACCATGATGACTCTCGTTTGCTGAGTTTTCTTTACGTATATTACTTACTGATCATAGGGAGTGATTTATCAGAGATTGCATGGGTTAAGACTGCCTTGCATGATAGATTTTCCACGAGTGATATGGGTTTGTTACATTATTTTCTTGGTCTTTAGGTATCATAGTCTACTTTAGGAATCAAGATGGCACAAACCAAGTATGCACTAGATATACTTGACAGGCTTTAGATGAAAGAGTGTAAGTTGAATACTTCACCTTTTATTTCCGAGGTCAGATTGTGTTAGCACTGATAGTCACCCTCAGATTGCAAGAGGATGAGCCCAGTACCCATCAAAGTTTTTTGGTGGATGTTTTGTTTATATGAGTGGAGGTCAATGGACAAAAATCAATATATGAATGATGTTCAACATAGAACTAGACAACCCCAGATGGGGTGTCAGTCGGACCATCGTGGCAGGTGATCAGTGAAGGCATGAGGCGACGTGGCGAGAGGCCACGTGAAGAGATTGTGCCATAAGCCTTCTCACTTACGCATTTTAAATGTGGTTTAATGCTGAAGCGGGGGAGCATTTACCCCGACGTCCTTTCCCTCTACTGTATATTGACATGGATTTTACCATGGAGACATTTCATTCTCGCTCGATGCTCGTAGGGATCCTCTCTGTGTGGCTCGAGCTTAGTCCTCTTCCTCCTCCTGCGCGAGAGTATTCCATCCTATTTCTCCCTTATCAGGTGCTCATCCTATCCCCTGACAATTGCACCAGGCCTCCGATGACGCGACCGAGAGGACGCCCAAGTTGAGGCTCTCCTTGGAAGCCTTGAAGGCCCCCGACTACCCCCCCAGATTCGACCTCGGATGACTCTTCCCTCAGCCACCGGTCTGAGTCCACCCCTCCCTCTCTGAGAGCACCACAGTTGGGTTCCATGGCGATAATAACCCATTCTCCCATCACACTCCTCCGACTCCTCCACGACCTCCCTGCTGGTCCGTCTAGCCCTGTCCCTTCCACTCATCCTCCAGACAACTTGCTTCGTGATTCTAATACACAGGAGGACCCCCCAATAGCAGCGCTAGAACCTCAGGATTCTTATAACAGGGAGCAATTCAGGGACAACCTATCGATTCTGCACACTCTACTATTCAAATTGAGTCAGGAAGTGGCGGACTTGCACTTTCGCCTGCAAACCACAGAGGCCAAGGTGACAAGCTTCCTTTAGATAATTACGTCCATGCACTCAACACTGTTTCCTGACCCTACAGAAGAAGGCAAAGAGGAAGGTCAGCAGCGAAGGCCAACTCCAGCAAGCACGAGCCAGCAAACGAAGGTGAACGAGGGTGATATCGAGGACAAGGAACGTGGCGGCGATACGGACATTCAGTGGTACACCGGGCCAACTCTCATCGAGGAAGAGCCATGGCCTAGAGACCTCTCGCCAGGTGTCTGATTATCTAGAGTTATACTTGTCTAGTTTTCTTAGACTTTTGTTAGAAGCAGATAGACAATGAACCACTCTCGTTTTGTTTTAAACTATGTCTTATTTATAATAATGGTTTAGTAAGGCTGGCTGGACTGGTTTCCCCATAGCTGGGGCAGTCCAGTAATTACAACCTGCATATTTTGTACTCTGTTTCTCATGCTAGAGTTTATGGCAACTCCTAATATACAAATATACTTACTTACAAAAAAAAACATAGAACTGGACAAGAATGTACAGGGAAGTGAGGGCCATAGCTAACTTCAGTCGGTGAATTGAGTTTAAGTGTGAGCAAAGGAAAGACTTAGTTAGAAAGGTGGACAAGACTGCTATAGGCATCATTCCTTCAAGTAGCTTGGAGAACAAAAACTCAGACTCAAGATCACTCTTAAGCTCAAGTTCCAAACACTGAAATATGTCCAAAACACACAGTTACAATAACACAATGATCAAACCTACATCACCATGTAGCTACAACAAATAGAATGGATCCTCCATGCCCGAGCCATTCAGTGTAAGAGGGAAAAAGATTACAAGGAAGATGACTAAAACTAGTTACGATATAGCTATGATCAAACCTACATTACAACAACATAACAACCCTCGACTAGACCCTCCATGCCTGAGTGTTTTAGCATAGTTTTTTACAAAGAGATGAAAATAGGTTGACTTCTATTAATCTAAAAGTCTCAAATCTTATACATAACCAGAGAATAGTTATGGCATCAAAACATTACAAAATAGAGAGCTCTGCTCAACCAATTGACGACCTTAACAAAATATCAAAACTACTTATTTATACTCAGAACAGTCCCTAACTATCAGGAGTGTGATTTGATCACTACATTTAAAGCATTGTGTCCGAGCAGTCTTCTGTCAGACTGTGAATGTATCCCTCTTTTAGACGTGATCTCAGATCAACATGGTTTTTTCACGGAAATTTGTCCATAGGGTTACCACAGGATGACGGTTCAGTCCCCACGGTTGGACCTTCCATGCCTTCCAATTACTGAGTGAGTCAAGGTTTCAACCACCAATCCTTTCATTTATTAGATGAACCCTTGAGATCAGGATGAGGCTTAGTGCCTAAAGGGCGGGCAGGCACCAAGATCATTAGGGTGCCACCTATCTGTGTTGATGGCTGCCACGCATTTGGCTCTCTAGGGCTCGAGGGATAGCTCTTGTTCCCCTGATCCTTCTTCAATGTGACCTAGGGAAATGAAACTACGCAATTGCGCAATTTCCAGTGCAACCAAGGGTGGTTTGAAAGAAAACCACTTTTGTCCCCGCAATTCACTATGAACCGCCATGTGTCCATTTCTAAAACCACGGTTTCGATTGCGTCCCACCCTTGAAATTTTAAAACGTGTGCACCTTCCGACCCCACAATGGAGCACGACAATTGATCTTGTGATCTAAGATGAGTTTTCCTGATCAATGGCCTAGCTCTGGCACCTTTTAGATTGATGGATCGGATCTTCCCTTTCAAATTGACGGTTAAGATTTGCTTCGCGATTCAAGCTTCGGGCCTTTCAATAGTCAAACTTTATTTTCTCCAAGAAAATTCTTCGTAGCTACGGATCTGATGATGCGTGGCTCCCTAAGATCAATGGATGAGACACTTTTCAGGTCTCTGGGCTTCCAGAGAATCAAATCTCAAACCTGGGCTCCCAAAAGTTTTTACCTGGAGCCGACAATATACTGACACGTGTCCTCATGAATCGAATGACTGAGGATTACTTCGGGAATTCAATTTAGAGCTCATGGATTTATGCTACATGCCCCACTAATGGGTGGTCCAAATTCACTTTGGGCCTTTGGCATTTTGGGGCTTCGACACTTCGGGCCTTTGGCATTTTGGGGCTTCGACACTTCGGGCCTTTAGGAGGCACTGCTGCTAAGATCAATGGCTTCCCTGCTGATTTTGAGATCAATGGTACATGATTTCTTCGAGAGTTCAGGCTTCATCTATTCATAAATTTTATAAACTTCTAACTTCAAAACTCTTGAAGTTCATTTCCCCGAACGCTAGAATCAACTACCACACGTCCACTTTAATATCGACAGCTCACATTCACTTCAGGTTTTGGCTCTTTTCATGGCACTATACTTCATGTAATTTTGAAACTCTGAATACCTGGGGGGCGCTATTCCAATCTTCATAGGGGATCTCCACCATTGAAAATTGAGCCTGCCTGTTTTTATTTTAAGCCCGAAATGAGCTTCTTTGCATGTTTCACTCGAATGCTTCCTGTGCAAACCATGAGCTTAGAAGACCTGCTTTCCACTGACAACTATATGTCATAACATTTGGCTCCACAGGGGATGGCATGCTCCCTGTGAGCTACCAAGAACAAGTACTTTCAGTTTCCTTCTGCATTGGGCTATGGAGTCATGCTCAAAAAACATCCTGCTGAGGATTAAAGGTAGACAATCACACTATTCTAAAAACGAAAGAAAAATACATGGGCTCTGGGAGGAGATTATTTATGTACATTCCTAGACTAATTGATTTTTACAAAGCGCTAGGTGAAAGAAAACTTCCACCATATCCATTCAAGCAACTCCCTAGCTGCAAACTTGTTTACTCTGTCACTGATCAAATAAAAACAATGCAATTGTGACAACAAAATGATTACATTTTTCATCTCTCCTCCTAGTGTTGAAGTCAGAATAAATTTGAGCAGCTCCAAGACGTGAAGAAAATGAAACTCCATGTACTCTCTTACATGTTCATAGAGCAAGTGAAAAAATCCACTAGGTTGGTGACATAAAACATATTTTGTCTTACAGTTGCTCACACATGGTTGAATGTCTCTGGAAAGCACAAGTAAGTGAACGATTGATGCAGGCTAACTGATCCCAGGTGATGGTTTCTCATTTGTACGCTCTGGGCAGAATATGAACTACACCTTTGGTTCTCCCTCTTCTTCTTCATGACTCTCCCAAGGATCATAATCATAATCATCGTAAACATGAACCATGGGAAATATCTGCTCTTTATCATGCTCTTGAATGTCTTTTGCAGGCCCCGGATAGCTGATTTTAACACAATTTTTTTCCTCAATGAATAAAGGAAAAGTCTCTATAGTGAGGTCTTGGAAATTTTTAAAATCTGAAACATACAACTCCATGTATATAGCCATAGGATCATGAATTGTGTGACAGAATCCTAGTTTCTTTAGAAGACTAGGTTGCTCCTCTGTAAATGCCTCTCTGCTTGTAAATAAAAGACTTCCCTGTTCTTTTGAAAACAACTCTTGATCATCAACAATTGTAGTCTCTTCTTCATAAGAATGGTCATAAGATAATGGTGCAGTAGGATTTAAAATGTCATAACTATGATCAGTCAATAACGTATAGTTATATATGCAATCAGCCACAGCTACATGCTCAAAATGTTTTGGAAACTAATCATAAGATGGATATGCCTTCCTACCCATAGAATCTGCAAATATGGAAGGATATGTTTCCAAATGTGAGTCACAACCACCTCCTTGGTTTTTTTCCAACTCTGATTCATACTTACTATCTTCTTGCTCAGAATATTAAGCATACTGACAGTCTTCCTGCTTATGCTCATGCAATTTTTCAAGATATGCTTGCATCTGAACCCCCTTGCTAGCCTCGATTTTCTCTTCGACCTCTTCAGCATCTTCAAATAGGTGTCTTAACGATGAATATTTCCTCTCTCTCAGGAGAAGGACCAGCTCTAGATGTTGATCCATGACATAGTACACCATGGCAGCAAACTCTGTGGATCTGATGTCCATAGGCATACGATGATAAACACTATAAAACCTCTAGTTGAAGATAGCCAAGGCTTCCTCTTCTCCTCTCCTCAAGGCATTAAACTCAAACCAGTATTGATCAAGGGACTTGTTCTCATCCCAACACTTTAAAAATGCATGGAATAGCTTGGTCTAGGAGCCAATAGAACCGGCTTCTAGACATCTAAACCACACAACAACATCTCCAGACAAAGAATGTGAGAACAACCTCAAGGTAACATCCTCATGAACAATATCAAACTAATCAACAATATTCTCAAAGGCCTCCAAGTGCCTCTCGACTGTAACATGGTATTCTCCAGAAAATCAAGGAAGATACTCAAATGAAACAAGAGGATAAGGGTTAATGCAATATGGCAGCCTCAAAGGTTTAAACAACTTATTTTTTATTTTAATTTGAAAAGCAGTGGGTTGATCATAAGGATTAACAAGTTGATGGTAGGGCTCAACAGGAATAACGGAGGGTAACGAGATTTGAGAAGACTGTGAATTATTTTCAACCTCCTCAGGGCTACAAGGGTGATCAATTTTAAGAGGAGATGCAATACATATCTCACTTTTATGAATAGGCAGAGGTGAAGACACAAGATCGGTATCTACAACACAAGAAGAGGGCATGTTTTCTCCTTCCAAGGATGGATAAATAAAGGAAGGCCTATTATCATCTGAATAGACAAAGTAGAGGATAATCCTCTTTATATGTGAAGGGAAAGAGAGAAATGAATTGATAAACAAGAACATGATTTCATGAATAAATATCATAAACTGATACCTGTTCTTCCCCTTCGGTATGGTTATGTTTCTATAAACAGGATCCTCCCCAGTGGAGTCTTTGATTGTGGAGTCGCCATGTGCAAGTTGCAATCTTCAATGGTTCTGATGTCTGATGAACCTTCAGAATCAGAAGCTCATTGTCGTTCTATCCCAGGGAAAAGTCTTCAATTCGTTCCCTGGCAACGACACCAAGAAATGATAGCATTGATAGTCACTCTCAGATTGGAGAAGGATGGGCCCAGTACCCATCAAATTTTTTTGGTGGATGTTTGGTTTATATGAGTGGAGGTCAATGGACAAAACTCAATATATGAATGATGTTCAACAAAAAACTGGACAAGAAATGTATAGAGAAGTGAGGGTCACAACTAAATTCAGTTAGTGAATTGATTTTAAGTGTGAGCAGAGGGAAGACTTAGTAAGAAAGGTGGACAAGACTGCTATGGGCATCATGCCTTCAAGCAGCTTGGAGAAGAAAAAATCAGACTCAAGATCACTCTTAAGATCAAGTTTCAGACACTAAAATATGTCCAAACAACATAGTCACAATAGCACAATGAGCAAACCTACATCAACATGCAGCTACAACAACTCAACTGGATCCTCCATGCCCGAGCCATTCAATGTAAGAGGGAAAAATATCACAAGGAAGCTGACTAAAACTAGTCACGATACCACTACAATCAAACCTACATTACAACATCATAACAACACTCGATTGGATCCTCCATGCTTAAGTGTTTTAGCACAATTTTTTACAAAGTGATGAAAAGAGGCTGACTTCTATTAATCTGAAAGTCTCAAATATTATACATAACCAGATAACAGTTATGGCATCAAAACATTACAAAATAGAGAGCTCTGCTCAACTAGTTGACGACCTTAACAAAATATCAAAACTACTTATTTATACTCAGAACAATCCTCGACTATCAGGTTTGTGATCTGATCACTACATTCAAAGCTCTACATCTGAGCGGTCTTCTATCAGACTGTGCATGTATCCCTCTGTCATACGCAACCTCAGATCGACATGGTTTTTGCAAGGAAATCTGTCCACAGGGGTACCATGGGCTAACGATTTAGTCCCCATGATTGGACCTTCCATGCTTTCCAATTACTGAGTGAGTCGAGGTTTCAACCACCAATCCTTCCATTTATTAACTGAACCCTCGATATTGGGATGTGGTTTAGTTCTTAGGGTGTGGCCATGCGCCAAGATCATAAGGGTGCAACATGTCTGTGCTGACAGCTGCCGCGCATTTGGTTCTCCAGGGCTCGAGGGATAGCTCTTGTTCCCCTGCTCCTTCTTCAATGTGACCAAGGGCCATGACCCTACGCAATTGCATGATTGCGGGCACAACCAAGGGTGGTTTGAAATCAAATCGATTTTTCCCCCACAATTCACCATGAACCGCCATGCGTCCCTTTCTAAAAACCACAGTTCTGATTGTGCCCCCCCCCTTGAAATTTTAAAACGTTCACACCTTCTGACCTCGTAATAGAGCGTGACCATTGATCTTGTGATCTGAGATGAGGTTTCTTGATCAACAGACCAGCTCTGGTGCCTTTTAGATTGATGGATCGGATCGTCACTTTTCAAATCGACGGCTGAGATATGCTTCATGATTCGGGCTTCGAGCCTTTCAATAATCAAACTTTATTTGCTCCAAGAAAATTCTCTAGAGCTAGGGATCTGATGATGCGCAGCTCCCTAAGATCAATGGCTGAGATGCTTTTTGAGTCTCTGAGATTTAGGAGAATCAAATCTCAAACCTGGGATCTCAAAAGATTTTACCTGAAGATGGAAATATATTGATGCATGTCCTCATGAATTGAACGATCGAGGATTACTTCGGGCCATCAAGCTGGAGCTCATGGATTTATGCCACATGTCCCACTGATGGGTGGTTCAGATTCACTTCGGGCCTTTGGCATTTAGGGGCTTCGGCGCTTCGGGCCTTCGGGAGGCACTGTCGCTAAGATCAACGATTCCCTCTTGATTTTGAGATCAATGGTTTGCAATTTCTTTGGGGGTTCGGGCTTCAGCTATTCGAAATTTGTATGCACTTCTCACTTCAAAACTCCCAAAGTTCATTTCCCCGAATGTTGGGATCAGATGCCACTTGTCCACTTTAATATCGACGGCTCGCATTCACTTGAGTCTTTGGCTCTTTTCATGGCGTTATACTTCGTGAAATTTTGAAACTCTGAATACCCGGGGACCGCTAATCCAACCTTCACAGGGGATCTCCATCATTGAAAACTGAGTCGGCCTATTTGTATTTTAAGCCCAAAATGAGATGCTTTGCATGTTGCGCTCGGATGCTTCCTGTGTAGAACATGAGATTAGATGACCTACTTCCCACTGACAACTATATGTGATAACAGATTGGAAGATGGAGTGACTACTCCTTTGGTAGACAGTACTCTCTATCGTCAGTTGGTAGGGAGCTTATTGTACCTCACACAGACCCGTCCTGATCTCTCTTATGCAGTGAGTGTTGTTTCCAAGTATATGCAGGATCCCCATGAGATTCATTGGAAAGATTCTAAGAGAATCCTTTGGCATCTAAAAGGAACTCCCAGTTTTGGTATTTATTATGTAGTCGATTGTCCTCTATCTTTGGTCAGGTACATAGATTCAGAATGGGATGGCGATGGCACAGAACGCAAGTCCACCTCATGGTATGTATTCATATTTGGTTCCAATCCACTTTGTTGGTCAAGAAAGAAGTAAAAAACTGTTTTTTTATCCACAACAGAGGCAGAGTACAAGGGGGCAGTGAATGCCACCAGATAGTGTATTTGGTTGCAGGGTTTACTTTCTGAGTTTGGGATTCAGTATCAGATACTGATTATCATATTTTATGACAACTAGGGTACCATTAAGATATCAATTGATCTGATTCAGAGACAAAGAACTAAGCATATCAATATACACATGTATTACATCCGTGGTCTTATTCATGATCGAGTGATTTCACTGCAATTCTGCCCCACTGAACAAGAGGTTGCAGACATCTTCACCAAATCTTTCACTGAGAAGAAATTCTATGAATTTAGGGATATTTTTGGTTGTGGTAGAGATATTTGGGTAGACTCTCACAGTTTACTTATAATTTTTTTATGTCCTCTTTTGGGGGGGGTTCCCATGAGGTTTTCCCTCTTTCCTCATTTTATGAGGGATTCATTACTATATTGAGTACCTAAAATGGTCTAGTAGCCGGGACTCACATTTTCTTATTATGTCACTACAGTTAGTGTTAAGGGGGGTTGTTCGAGAATAATCCTAAATTCCTCTTGGTGTATTACTTGTCTTAGGCACCTAGACCTTGGTTAATGTATTCCAATGCATTTTTCCTCACTTAATTTTACTTTCTAGAGAGGGTAGAAGACACCTTCCTTGATTTTAGGGAATTTTCCTTAAGTTTAGGGAGTTAACTTTGAGTTCTTTAGTTAAAACTCCACTTAATAAATCTTTTCCAACCTCCATGCAAAGTTTAAAAACCTAAAGGAAGGAGAGCACACTTCCTCCTTAAATCAAGGAAAGTGTCCCTTGAATCTAGGGATTTACCCCTTTTCTTTAGTAAACTTTGCATGTTTAGTTAATCAGTTAGTAAACTCACACTTTTTAGCCTATCATATGTTGATATTATGGTAGCTGGGGGAGGTATTTACCTCCACGTGTAAACCTGATGAGAATAGAAGACTCCAGGAAGCAAGAGAAATCCTAATGAGTTGGCTAATAACCCTAGAAGACTTGTTAGCTCAAGAAGATAATATGTATTAAGTTATTAGCCTCCAAGAGAAGAAGTCAACCATAAGAATTAATATATACTAAACAGACAGGTACCCAGAAGGAGAAGTCGGCCTCAGTAGGTGTGCCAGAACCACTATAAATACATGGCACCAATATCTCATTTGACACATCTCAATAGTTGCAGAGAGCCAGTTCTGTGCAGTGAAGTCTTGTGCGCAGGTTTGGAGGAGAGCTGTTGATGCAACTGTTGTAGCTAGCAGTTACATTTTGGCTTGGACTATCTCTTGCCTAGGGTTTGGACTATCTGATCAGCTCTTGTTTGATGCTCCATCCTTGGGGAAATGTGTGCTACTCTTTGTTTGGCTATCTATCCTAGGGTTTGCTTCTGGAGTAATTCTCAGTCAAGGTTAAGGTGCTCAGAGGGTGGCTTCGGCCTATGGTTGGGTGACAATAGTGATATTGTCAATGGTGAAATGAGAAAAATATTCTATATTCTAACAGGTTATGGGCCCACACCTCCTTCATTCAGTCTAAACACTGGAAGGAATCATAGCCGCTAGGATATTGAGCTCGCCGAGGAACTGTCACTAGGGTTACTAGGAGGAGCAGCTTCCAAGACACTGCAGCTAGGGTTACTAGCAAGTGAAGTTGTAGAAACCCTAATCCTCTTATTGAGCCACCTTAAATGAAGGGATTGACCTAATCTCCAGATAGATCAGTGCACCCTAGCCCAGTGCATCTCCTGTTACTCTCAGAAAGCCAAGATGTGAAGTTTGAGTTTCTGGTCAAATCTAGGGTTTGACCAAGTCAAACTATCCATGACTTATTCTATGAAGTCATAGAACAAGTTAGATGGAGCCTCTAAATTTATAGCATGGAAGACAAGGATTGACCTCATCCTTGCCAAAAATAAAGTGTCAGATATCGTGAAAGGAAAGATTGTGAAACTAGAGTTTGAAGAAGGAAAAGAGAAGGGACCACATAACGTTACAGCTATGGAGAAGTTCAAATACATTGACATCAATTCCATGAGTATCATAGTGGATTCTATTAAATACCACTTGATACCCTACATCTTCCATCTTGACTCGTCGAATAAGATGTACGATGCCCTAACAAACCTCTTCTCAGTCAAAAACATTGGACAAGTAATGAGTCTGAAGAATGAGCTCTGCGACATGAAGATGAAGGATGACAAAAGCATAACACCATACCTTGTGAATATCTCTCAGTTAAGAGATCAAATACAAGATATTGAAGAGATCATCTTAGAAAAGGAATTGGTAAACATGGTACTCAATAGTCTTCCCAAGATGTGGGATGCATTTGCTGCAAGAATGAACACAAGAAAGGAGTATCTGACATTTGAAGAACTTTGGACTTGTTGTGCTCAAGAAGAATCAAGGATTAGTGAAAAAAAGAAACCCCAAAAGAAGTACGATGATCAAACCTTCACAACAAGATTCAAGAACTTCAGGAACAAAAGGAAGTTTGGTTCAAGGAGGAAGCCAAATCAAGAGAAAGACCTTTCAGAAGTACAATGCTTCAACTGTCAAAAGTATGGTCACTTCAAGAATCATTGTCCTGACCTAAAGAAAAGGAAAGATAAACATGAAGCATTAGTTTCTGAAGAAAAGGAACCTACAAAGAATACTAAGTAGGATGGAAGGGACTTCTTCTTCTAAAGGTAACAATACTCTTCTTATTTCCTGTACATATCTTGTTTGCATCGTCTCTGTACATATCTTGTATATCTATCTCTTGGAAGATAATGTGTTCCAAGAAGAACTATACCTATGGAAGAACAACAAGATAAGGATGAATATCGTTAGATAATAGACATCAAGGGATGAAATACAAATCATGTGGAAGCTATTGCAAGATAAGCTGAATCAATCATGAAGAGACTTAGAAGAAGAAAAGACAGAAAAAAAGTTAGCAATCAAGAGGAAATTGGAGAAAGACTTATGACGTTTTGTAGAAGACAACAAGACGGAAGCGTCGACTCTGCAGAAGACAATAAGGATGCAGATGGAAGTGTGGACTCTGTTAGACAGAGGGATCCAATTATATGCACTCATACATGAAGAAAGGATTAGGAGGGAGCTAATCCTATGATCCATTGAAGATGATGAAGTATATGTCCATGGTAGCATCCATGAAAGATAGTACATGTTCAGAAGAGAAGCCTAGTTGTCCATCCAGATCTGTGATCCTATGATGAAAGAAAGAAGTGAAATATTTAGTTCATGGAATCTATAAGAAATTCCATGGACCCAAGATTCAAAGAAAAACATGAGGAAGAACATGAAGATTCCAAGAAAGAAGAGAAGCTTGAAAAACCAGTCATTATATCAAGAACCACAAGATTACCAGCCTGATATGAAAGAAATCAAGCAGAACTAAAAGTTGTGATGAAGAACAGTGTATGTAAGACTTATGAATGAAAGCATTGCAAGATCCAGAACTTGAGGTTCTCCCAGATGGAGGGATAATATTATGATGATTGCTCATTCTGGTAAACCAGACATACCTCTACATGAGTCATTATATCATCTATGGGTTGGAGTTCTACATCAAGATGAATGCAAAGACTGTTCTCCAGAGAAATTGAACAAAGAACGTATGAAGAGAAACCTCAAGACCTCAAGTCATACCAGGAAGAGATCCTTGTATACATATGGAAGAAAACCTAATGGAGAACCTCCAATGCACAACAGAAGCGTGGTGAAGAATCTCTATAACAAAGATATTGTATCAGAATGATTACTCAGAATATTAGGATGATGGATTGCCAATCCATGAAAAGATATCATAATGACATAAGAAGTGCCACATGGATATGTTCTAGTTTTCCAACAAAGATATACTCTATTGATCAAAGCTACAAAGAAAAACTAGTGTTCTAGACCGAAGTACATTTGAAATCAAGCATTACATTATCCATGAATGAAGTCCATAAAGGAGAAAGTGCTTCTCTGATACATATCCCCATAGATGAGAAAACAAGAAGACATCTTGGTAAGAGTTTGCGTACTCAATATGGAGCTCGTGGAGACTACTTCCTTATTGAAAAAGGAAGAGTTGACTCCCAGGTTGGGAGGGATCACTGAAAATATTATTGAAGACATTTATTTTTTGAGATTGCAAATTAGCCTAGTTGGGCAGATTCTTTCCTGTTCGGAAAGTGGATTGAGATTTCTGATGGACATCAATTTCCCATTGTGGTTAACATGGGAAATGGTCTAGATTGTTGATGTATCATAGTCAGTGACTTCCCATTTTCGTTAACATGGGGAGTGTGTAATGTCCCCACTTTGGGACATCATCACAGGGTAGAGGGTTATGATGACCAGAGTAGCCAAATGGAGGTTATAGCGAGTACAGGGGTTATTGAGAGGCATTGTGGGGTCCAACTTGCATTTCTCATCATATTCCATCATTATGAGCCATTCCACACATGTTGGATTTGGTTTCGTTGTATTCCAACAATTTCCATGATTTTGACTATTTTGAGCTATAAGTCAATGAAATTCACCGAAGAGGTCATTTTGGGCACATTACTTGGAGGAACCTCTCAGTGTAATAGCTCATTGGAATCGGGAGGAGCATCACTACAGGATGGGATGGCTAGAAGTGACTTTCAATGGCTAGGGAAGCCACAAGGAGAGAGATTCCAGCAAGAGGGGCACACCATCTTTGGAGAGAGATTCGTTGTAGGATATTGGCAGGGTCGTTGAGGATTCTATCACCTGGGTTTTCATTGCAGGGCCTTGGACATCAGATCTAGTGATTTCTTAGACAGTTTTATGGCTCAGATTATTTCTTGAGCAGTGGAGTGAATTGAAGAGAAGGAGGGCGTTTTTGAGATCCAGATCTAGCCCGTTTGGAGGGGTTACACTTCAGATCTGACCCTAAGACTTCACCTAGTGACTTGCAGTGGCCCGATCTACATTCCTGGGAGTTTCATAGCATTTGGAGGCCTCCTTCATTAGGGCTGAATTATCTAGGGTTACAGTAATCCAGTGGGGCACACCATTCAGTATAGGAGTTTAGATCTACAGGGTTTGAGAGTGGATTTGGAGATTTGGACATCTGGGTTGTCTTTATAGTTATCCGATCTATCAGTTGGCATAATTTTTGGTGATTGGACACCTTTGGTAGCAAGGCCGAATTATTGAGGGCTTCAGCATTCTAGTAGAGCGTGGCACCTTCCAGCTTGGGGGTTTAGCATCCTTATGGCCCATATCTATTGTATTCATATTCATTGTATATCTAGCATTTGGAGGCGTTTTGGAGTTTCCTATTGGATCATTTTGTATCAGCTCTATTGTTTATCTTCTTGGCCATCTGTTGAGCTTTCCAGATCGACATCTTCATTGTAGCAGGTTTCTCTATCTTNNNNTTGAGATGTTTTGGCTTGTCTATCATATTGCATATGGTTGAGGTATGTTCTATGGTTGTCTCTTCTTGTTATTTGTTGCATACACACATATAAACACATTAGTAGAACCCTAAGCATAACTGTAAGCAAAGTGTTTGACGAAATACCACAACTAGAAAAAGTTTTAAAAAGACACCAAAATCGTGATGATCCTTTCATAATGGCTTGGGATCATTACAGAGTGGTCTAAGGCAGTCTCTTTTCTTGAGGATTACTCAAGAAGACTGGCCCGCCTCGCTG
>CBVK0100861890.1:0-12566 GCA_900067695.1 Picea abies | reverse complement strand
TGCGGGTTAGGACCTTAACAGTACAACATCAATAATTTTACAGAATGAAATCTATGGTACATAAAAAATTTCTAAATACATATTGACATAATGAATGAAATAATACAAAATTGAAATACAAGGAGAAGGGTTAGAGATACATTACAGAGGGTGTCCCTTTGGACACCAAGTTGCTCATCATCTGAAGAAAATATTGAGTTGTTTCCCATTCTGTGGAATATTGATGGGCTCACCATCAAAATGGGTGAGATGAAAATATATCGGCCCTGCTATCTCTCTGATCAAATATGGACCCAACCACACACTGTCAAACTTGCCATGTTTTCCAGGTTTCTCTTTACCTTTATCCCATAATTTTTTTTTATCCCCAACCATGAAGTCCCTCTGTTTAGCTGACCTATCGAAATCCTTATTTACCTTACTCTGATTCCTGCAATTATGATCATAAGCCTTTCGTCTGATTTCATCCAACTGAATGACCTGATTGACCTTGTTCTGAACTGCATCCTGCTCTATGGAAATATCCTCAACTGACCCATAAGTAGGAAGTATAAGGTGCACTGACAACCTAGCCTCCAAACCATATACTAACTCAAAAGGACTATTTCTAGTTGTTGCTTTCTTTGTTATTCTGTCAGTCCATAATGCATGTTTGATCTTACTATCCCAAGATATTTTATTTTCACCGACTATCTTTTTAACTATGGTCATTAAGTTTTTATTACTTGAATCTGCTTGACCATTTCCTTGGGGATAGTAATCTAATGCATGTGATAAGATAATACCATAATTGAAACAAAAAGATGACATCTCTGCTGAACAAAAGGCCTTGGCATTATCTGTCACTATCTTTGATGGAACCCCAAATCTGGTTATGATTCTGTCTTCTAAGAAATCCATCACTACCTTTTCAGTTGTTGACTTTGTAGGAATGGCTTCAACCCACTTTGTAAATTAATCAGTTGCCATGATAACCCATGAATAACCATTACTTTAATTATCATTAAACTTCCCGATGAAGTCCAAACCCCACCGCTGAAAAGGTGCTTCAACCACAACTGGTTGCAAAGGGAGTGTTGTTAACTTTTGCTTTCCTATGAAAAGATGGCATGGCTCACATTTCCAAAAAAACTGATGTACATCTGAGAACATAGTGGGCCAATAATATCCCGCTCTAAGGATCCTGTGGGTAGTAGTTTTAGCAGAAAAATGTCCACCATAAAACCCTCCATGGAATTCATCCACTAGTTTCTTTTAGAAGGGAAATCCTATCTTTCTATGGAACAAATGAAATGAAAAATCATGTAAACATGGTAAGTTTGAAAGTCTTTGGTTAGGTCCTTACATGATTGAATATGTTGCAGATACTAATTCTTTCTATTTAATTCATTTGGGTGGTGAGAAGTTTCCCTTGCCCATGAATGGGAAACCTTTGAAATAGTTCTATCAGAGTAAGTTTTCTGACTTTAGCTACTTGTGTGTTTCATTTTATTGAGTGTTGTGTTTTGTTCATTTTTTAATAAAGGAAACGATGCTTACATTGTATGAAATTGTCTAAAGGTTGGTGATATGGACTTCATTCATTTCATTTCATTTCATGCTTGGATTTATTTTTATATCAAGGAAGGGATAAGGCACTTGTATCTTCCCATCCCTTGCATTTAATATCAATTTTCTGAGAATGTTTCAGGTCTGCAAGTTTCTGGGATATTATGGAGTTCTCATGCACTCTTGAGATGAGAATATGTCTCCAAGTGGGAGATAGTTGTTACACCCCATATTCTATGTAGTGTACCATACATTTTTTCATGAGATGTACTCACCACTTCGATGAGCCCAAAGCCTGATGATTTATTTATATGTGGCCATGATAGGATTATTTGATGTGCAAGTGTTGGTTACAAGTTTCTCATATTCCCTCGGGTGGATGGTCATGGCATGTCCTTTTAGTCCCCATTCTAAGGGTGCTTGGTTTTATGGCTCTAGTTGACTTTCCCTTGGAGGTGGTAACTCACTCTAAGTCAGGAATTTATGTCATGGGTAGTATGCGAGCATTCTAAGGTGGATCTACTAGGATACATGATTTACGAGATCCTAACTATTCACTTATTCTTTTCTATGTAAAAGGTGATGATGCTTTTTAAGGGTTGTCACACCTATGGTTTAGCACATTTTAGTTTACCCCACATTAACCCTATATTTCTTATGTTTGTACCACACTTTGGTCATGGGACCTTGAAGATTATTATGCACACGATTATCTAGTTTCACATTTCTTGAGGAAGTCTCACAGATTTTGAGGCATTGGTCACACTCTTCAAGGCACAAATGAGCTATTTACATCCATGTGGATATCCTCTACACTTTCCATGTGTCATATGTTGGAATATCCCCCTCC
Organism: Picea abies; assembly: GCA_900067695.1. NCBI lineage: Eukaryota > Viridiplantae > Streptophyta > Pinopsida > Pinales > Pinaceae > Picea > Picea abies. The sequence goes on along the minus strand of CBVK0100861890.1, from coordinate 10,168 downwards.
TTTGGAACTTTCTTAAAGAATTTTTCTCACTAAAGAAGGGACAAACTCACTTGGGGCACTTAATGACAGTCGTGGGGTTTTATTTGAGCCATTTGGATGATTTGGAGGTCACTTAAGTGACTTTGCAATTGAAGAAGATGATATTCCATTCATTCTTTGTGATGTGGAGGGCCTTTCGATTACCATTTTGATTACTTGTTGAACAAATTGAAGAAGTTGTCCACTTAGAGGGTTTTATTTTGAATCAAGTTGAGGTTGTCCCCTCTCTTAGAGGTGGAAGTTGGAGCTAGGGTGGCCAAGGAATATTCATTATCAATTTTTTCAGCCCTACAATTCCTTTTCAAGAGGAACATTGCAACTTTGAGCCAAATTGGCCCTCCTAGAATCTTGACGTCACCCCTTTGTGGGTTTTAAACATGTAAAACATCATTTAATTGTATTTTTTACTTATTCTCCAAGTTGTGTGAATGAAAAGTCACTTGTTATTTATTTATTAGCCTAATTTTAAGGAATAAAGAATGAGAAGGAGTTGTGAGCCTCATCTATAAATAAAGGCACTCCTCTCATTCCAAATTGTTGGAGATCATTGAAGCCATTAATAGAATATATTTACTTGGTGTTACTTGACTTCAATTCTTGGAGATCTTTCTTTCTTGGTATTTTTAAAGGTTATTGTGAATGTTCAAGATTCTACTAAAACTACCAAGATCGATCCATTAAGGAGTTATCCACTACTTTGAGGGAGGACATTTAGGGTTTGTATCTCTTCCTTCTTCCATAAAACGATTTGGTAAGTGCTTATATCTTTTCTTGATTAGTTCTATACTCCTTGGAAATGGTTTTAAGTATTATTTTCAATTCTTTTGTTGATCTTGTTGGTGAAGGCTATTCCCTTAAGGAAACCCTTCTTGTAGGGCCTTGGTTTTCATGGTTTGTATTAATTAAACAAGAGACTATTAGCTTTGAGGCCCTAGTCTCTCATTCTAATACATAAACATTGGATAACCAATTCTTAGAGAGGCATACTTCTTGACCCCATAATCCCTAAGTGGAGACAAAGCACTAAGCTTAACTCCCAACAACCAACCACAAAATCCTAAAAATTTGATTATTTTATTTTCTATCATATAAAAGATAAAAATAAAATGAATTACAAAAGATGTACCATCAAAAATATTATTTTCATTGTCTAGTGCAAAGTTTATGGTTTTATTTCATTTTCTAGACAATCTTATGCAAGGGTTTATGCTTCATTGTTAATTTATAACCCTAAAAAGGAAAATCAACCATATTGGTATTGTGATTCAAGGTTCTATATAATGTTTTTTGGTTGTTTTAAGGTGTTTACTAATCCTGGAAGTTAATTTACAGCAATAAAAATCAAAATTGGTGAAACATTAAAGCTAGGGTTTAACCCTAAAAGGTGAAGTCTAATCCTAACCTAGCTTATATTTCACTTGTGTATTTTTTACAAAGTATATATAATGCATTCTAATGGTGAAATTCATCCCTTAAGATGTGCATTTATGTTATATTTCATTTTGGATATTTTTGGTGAAACCTTAGGGGGATTCACCACTTCTCTTTGCAAGCTTGAGCTAATTTCATGGTTATTATTCCTTTGTACTTGAAATTAATCATTTTTGGGTTGTTTTTTCATATTTTATATATTTCCCTAGATAAGGTACCCAAGATTCATCATTCTAAGTGATTTTAGGCACTCTTGGTGTGCTTTTCCTACCCAAAATATGCATTTTCTGCATTTTTTTATCATATATCAGATTTTGGAATTGTTGGACAGAAGAAATATTGTCCAATTTGCAGCATATAATCAGAAGTTAAATCAGATATATCATTCATTCTTGATTTGTGGAAATAGATCTCACTCTTGTGTCGTAAAAGGTACTTTTCTCTTCATCTAAAGAGTGATACCTTAGCATTGATTTAAACTTATGTTGTAGCATAATTATCTCAGATATAAACACTTATAAAATTATATCCTAACCCTATTTATATTGTATTATTCATTTCTCTAACTCTTGTTTCAATATTTTGAATGCATTTGGCTACTTTGTCACTGGTTTATCTAGCCATATATTGAGGTGTGTAGTTTGAAGTGACTTGTTGTGAGCTATAGAAAGGTACTATACAGGTTGTTTCCAAGGATTGAGATGCCCCCCATGGCTTCAAGGACCTTTCATAAAGTGAAGGGGAGATTTTTCTAAGGTGACGGTGGTGCATTTCCTGTCTTGTGCTTATCCCCACTAACACCTCCACAAAGGCTGCTAGTTTGAGTAGTAACATTTTTTGGTGTCATTGTTGGGGAGGACCTTGTGGGTTTATCTCTAGATTTTTACAAAATCATCCCACTAGGTTCAATAATTTTTTTGTATTGTTTCTTGATGATAATATTATTATTGCTAACTTGATTGTCTCATTTGGAAACTCCATCGAATCCAAATAGAACAAAAAGGTACTCTACAAGAAGGAACTCACAAGTTCTTATGTGTCTTGTTCCTAAACCTGAACTTAATTATCATAGAAGCAAGCATAGGCTCCAAGAAAGGGAAGTAAATAATTGCATAGGATTTGAAACTATAGATTATATAAGAATATTATTTCTTGATTCAAGTCCTCTAACTCAAATGGTTGCTCTATGGTTGACCGATACTTTCAATCCATTTGATTTTTCTAACATTGAAGATTATCCTCATAACTTTCCTTATTCTTTGGATAAATTCCTAGCATTCCATGGTGATAATTCTATTGGTGCAAGAGATGTTGGGTTGTTATATTATTTGCAGTGAAATTATAGTCGAGGTGAATCAACTGACAGTCAAAGGTCGAGGTGTATCGACAGTAAGTCGAAGGTCGAGGTAGTCAACTGGGTAAATTAGAAGTTGAAGATATCAACGGTAATTCAACCAACAAGAGGTCAAAGTGCAAGCATGAGACGACCGACTAGAGACCGAATGAAGGATGACTGGTAGTCAACTGGTAATCTGACTTGGAGTCGATTGTAACAGAATCCCAGGATTTGCAGGATTTGTAGCCAATGGTATGCATGGATCTGTAATCATTTTTGGGAGTGAAGTATTTAGGGTTTTTCTTGTTGTAAACCCTATAAAGAGGTGTGTTGTAAGACCGTAAAAACTAATGAAAACTATGCTAATGCATGAGTAAATCGTAGGTTGTTGGTCAGGTAGATGTAAGCCATATTGGATACAAGGTTGTTATTGCATAGGAAAGAGGGTATGATGTTGATTGTGTCTTAGGTGTGGACCAAGGTTAGACATGTAACCTTTTATTTAGATTGAATAATACAACAAGAGAGAAGAATTCTCAAGGAATGTTGGTTTTCCCGGTTTAGGGTTTCCAGGGTAAAATCTTTGTGTATTGTGTGATTCTTGTGTCATTTATATTCTTGATTAAATTATTCTTCTCTTCTACTAGGATTAGTGTGGAAGTCTCTCTCATTTCCTGACAAGTGGCATCAGATCTTTGTCTAGTGGTATCAGAGCTTTGACAAGTTGTATAAAAAAGGCGTTATACTTTGGTGAGTGTATCAGATATTGATTTACCAATATTGAATTTGTGAACTAAACCCTAGGTATAGTAAGAGTTGTAAGTCATAAATTGTGTTAAATGTCATGGTAACGAATGGCGAGAAGTTCCAAAATAGATATAGAAAAATTCAATGGCCAAAATTTTGAGCTTTGGAAGCTTGAAATGGAAGATCTTCTTGCAAATTGAGAACCATGGACAACGGTCTGTCCAAATACCCATCCTACAAGCATGTCGATGGAAGAATGGGAGAAACTTGAAAAAATATAAATAACTACGATTCGACTTTGTCTTGTAGATTCAGTGCTGCTGAATGTCTCATGTGAAGATTCAAGAAAGAAATTGTGGGACAAGTTGGGAAGCGTATACCAGTCAAAATCTTTGGTAAATAATTTGTTTCTCAGAAAGAAATTGTATCTTATGAGGATGAGTGATGGAAGTTCGGTGACTGAGAAATTAAATGTGTTTAATATCGTGTTAATCCAGTTATCATTTATGGATATTAAGATCACTAAGGAGGAGAAGTTGTTGATTAAGGTTGGTTGTCATTGAAATCAACCCTTGAAGAAAGCCCGGTAGCACAAAGGTTTGGGTAATGGACCCAAGTTTGTTTGATGTAAATATGACTCATTATTGTCTTGTCATGGTTGATAAGAAGTAAATATGGATAAACTCCAAAGTGGTCCCCTTATGGTGAAATCCCTCACGGGAAGATTCTTTGCAAAGTGATAGAACCCATGCTTAATTGTGTATTACAGGTTGATTACAGGTTGTTTGGTACAGGTTGGTGCATGGTTGATGCACTTGTTTATGGTATAGGTTGATTACAAGTTGAGGTACAAGTTGATGCATGGTTGATGCATGGTTTAGGTTTATTGGTACAAGTTTACAGCGGTATATCTCACAGTGATAGTGTGACAGTGGTTCCATCATTCTACTTATACTTCAGGGCGGTTGGACGGGGCAAGGATAGGTGGTTGTAGCCAGAGAACATAGGGGGTTGTAGCCAAAGAATTGGGGAGTTGGATCTTCCCTCAGGTTGTAGCCTGAGAGACTAGGGGGTTGGAGCCTCCTTCCATTTGCAGCTCGAAAAAAAAGGAACTTGGTGCTTCCAATGAATGTAATTCTTCAATACATATAAGAAAAAGCATTCTGTGGTTTTCTCCCGATTTGGGTTTCCACGTAAAACACTGGTGTACTGTGTATGTGTGTGATTGTTTGTGTATGTGTGTGATTGTTCATTTCTTATTGCTCATTATTAGATAATAATTCTACATTGATATAACACTTGGATTATTTGGAGAAAAAATATTAAAATTACGCTATTACTGATTCACCCCCCCTCTCAGTAATCCAACAATTGGTATTAGAGTAGGTTCCTTCAGAAATCAGTTTAACCATTGAAAGGTAGATCATGTAGAGTACCAACTTGTATAAAAATTGAATACCACAGTTTGATGGACATAAGTATGCTTTTTGGAGCATAAGGATGAAGACATATATACATGCACAAGAATTTCAATTTTGGCAATCAATTGTATATGGATACACATCACGAGCAATTCCACCAACAAATGACAAAGCAATGAAACTCGGTGAAATTAATTCCAAAGCCACAAATGCACTTTTGAATGGTCTCAGTGATATGGTATTCACCAAAGTTTCACATTGTAAATCCGCTAAAGAAATTTGGGACAAACTTTGAAATATATATGAAGGAGATACAAAAGTCAAAGTAGCAAAGCTTCAAACTTACAGAGGTCGGTTTGAACAACTAAAAATGAAAGAAGATGAGAATATTGCAGCCTACTTCTTTCGAGTCGATGAAACAATGAATGCAATCATAGGATTGAGAGAAGAAATCAAAGAATCTGTAATTGTTCAAAAGGTATTAAGATCTCTTCCTATGAGATTTAACCCTAAGATATCAACTCTAAAAGAAAGATTGGATCTAAACTCAATAAGCATGGATGAACTGCATGGAATCTTCACAACATATGAAATGAGAACTGAACAGAAAAATCTAGATGTAAAATAAGAAGCCTTCAAATCATCCAAAAGATCAAAGCAAAAGAAAAAGGAACAAGAAGAATATAGCAGCAGCAGTGACATCTCAAAAGATGATGAAGAAGTGGCCAACTTCGTCAAAAGACTGAACAAGAGAACCGACTGTAGGTACAGAGGTAAGCTTCTTTTAATTTGTTTTAATTGTGATGGTATTGGTCATTTTGATAACAAATGTCCTCATAAGAAAAAGAGAAATGATGAAGGTTACTCAAAAGGAAAACACACATATAAAGGAAAAGGAACTACAAAGAAAATTTTCAAGAAAAGCTTATGCACCAAAGAAGACATCTCATCATCAGATGAAGATGAAGTCAGTGACAGTGAGACATGAAGAGTTCTATTCATGGCAGTAAAATACTCTGACAAATAAGACTCCAAAGAAGAATATGAAGAAGACGAATATGAATATGAAGAATTCGAAGAAGAAATTGAAGAAGCAGAAGTTGACTATCGAGAAGAATTAATGTGTGCCATAGAATTCATTAGAAGAGAAAATAAGAAAAACAAGAAACTACAAGCATAACTAGACAAGGGAAAAGACACTCGAGAACTAGAACAAATAATCACAAAATTGAAGGTTCAAATAGAAGAATATAAAAGAATTGATGAAGCACTCAAAGAAAAGCTAGAAGAAAAGGACGGGATCATTGGAAACTTGGAAGCAGAAATTGTCACACTAAGAAAGGATATTCAAAATAAAAATATGCAGAATAGATCAAAAGTTATGGGTGAAATTATCAGCAGTAAAAAATCTCATCTTGACAAGTCCAGACTTAGACACAATCAGACAGAAAAGGGATCAATCTCCAAAACAATAGAGTAAGAAACATATCCAAAAGGTTATGCAGAAACAATCAAAGGGGATAGGAAGATATACAAGGAATATTACAGGGACACTCCTCCATCGAGAAGATTCATATTTTAAAATCAACAACATACAGATAGGCCTTAAGAAGAAGAAGGATTCATAAGATCACCTCCTTTCAAAAGACCTTCAACTCCCAGGTATCAAACTATATTTTTTGGTTTATGTTATGCATGTAATAATTTTGGACATAAAGTTGTAAATTGTAGAGCTAACAACAGGAACAATAACAACTTTGAGAGTCATACACAAATGGGTTATTCAAGAAGATCTAGTGAAACACAGAGAAGAAGTTACAACAGGTTTGAATCTTTGAGCACTGAAGTGGAATGTTACAAATGTAACAATTTTGGACACATGGCCAAATATTGCAGAATGACAGTCCCTCCTAAAGAACCTCAACAAAATAACAACAGTCACAAACATGAACCTCAGAAAATGACATGGATAAGAAAGCAAGATTAGTATAGCAATGAATAATGCACAATTGATCTAACAACTAAGCAGAAGAAATGTGGTTGGTATGTTGATAGTGGATGTTCAAAACATATGATAGGTAATAGAGACAAGTTTCTTACATTACGAAAGGAAATATATGGATCAATCTCCTTCGGAAATGATGATTCAGCCAAAATCATTGGAAAAGGCACAATCTGAATTGGGAACAACAATGAAAAGGCATAAAATGTTCTACTAGCAAAAGATATGAAACATAATATTCTAAGTGTGAGTCAAATGTGTGACCAAAGTCATAAAGTTACTTTTGATTCACAAAAGTGTGAGATAAGAAAAGAAGGTTCAGAGAAATTGGATGCTACAGCTGCAAGAACTTCAAGCAACATATATGTGTTAAGTGAAATTGGAAATGAAAAGTGTTGTCTAGGAAAGGAATATTAAAGTTTGATATGGCATAGAATAATGGGTCACATACATTTTGATAACCTTGTCAAATTCAGCGAAAGAGAAGCAGTCATAGAAATGCCCCAGATCATGAAACCAACCAACACTTTATGCAAGCATTGTCAACAAGGAAAGAAAACAAAGACTAGGTTTAAATCAAAGGAATATTCAATGAAAAGACCACTAGAAATTGTGCATACTGATCTAGTTCGACCAACTAAAACAAAGGGCTTAAAAGGTGAGAAATACTTCATGTTATTAGTTGATGATTATACAAGAATGACTGCACTTTTCTTTCTCAAGAATAAGTCAGAAGATTTTTAAAACTTCAAGATCTATAAGGAAATGTTTGAAAATGAAATGGATTCAAAAATCAAATGCTTGAGACCTGATAATGGAGGAGATTTCACCTCAAAGGAATTTATGGACTACTGCAGCAATCATGGAATAAAAAGGCAATTCTTTGTTGCTAGGACACCTCAACATAATTGATTTGTTGAAAGAAAGAACATGACACTACAGGAAATGGCTCGAACAATGTTAATGGATTCAAAATTGACATATATTTTTTGGACACAGACAATGCATACAATATTTCACATTCAAAATAGAGTAATGCTCAGAAACAACACTGAAAAAACTCCTTATGAACTATGGAAAGGAAGACCAACAAATGCAAAGAACTTCAAAGTTTTTGGAAGCAAATGCTATATCAAAAGAGAAGATGGCGGAATGGGAAAGTTTGATTCTCGTGTGGACAAAGGAGTACTTGTTGGTTACTCAAGTATAAGGAAAGAATACAAGTGTTACAATATAAAATTAAACAAAGTTGTGGAAAGCATCAACGTAACAATTGATGAAACAAGCATACCAGAATCAAAGGAAGAAAATCAATCAGTGAAACATCCCTTAAAAGAAGAAGCAGAGGATGAAAAAGAAGTAGAAGAGGAAGATGAAGAGAATCCGACAGAAGCATAAGAGCAAGTTCAGCAAGTGTCTCCAAAGACACCCAGTAAATGAGTATAGAAGAATCATCCTTTAGATCATATTATCGAAAACAAAGATGCACGAGTTGAGACTAGAAGAAGAATCCATTCACCATAACAAACACACCTAGCACTCTTATCTACAAATGAACCAAACTGTTTTGAAGAAGCCAACAAGGATGAATTTTGGAATAAGGGGATCAAATAGAGAAAAATGACACTTGGGAATTGGTTCCAAGACCAAATAATAAGAATACGATCGACACAAAATGGGTTTCTAGGAATAAATTGAATGAATATGGATAAGTTACAAGGAATAAAGCTAGATTGGTATGTAAAGGATATGCACAGATTGAAGGAATAGACTTTGAAGAGACATTTTCCCTAATTGCCAGAATGGAAGCAATCCGCTTGTTTTTAGCTTATGCATGCTCTAAAAATATTAAAGTATATCATATGGACGTAAAATCAGCTTTTATGAATGGGTAACTTGAAGAAGAAGTCTACATTGAACAACCAGAAGGATTTTAGTTGTCAGAGAACGTCAATTATGTGTGTAAATTAAAGAAGGCTTTGTATGGTCTAAAATAGGCTCCTAGAGCATGGTACTCTAGACTGGATAAGTATTTGCAGCAGGCAGGATTCAGAAAAGGAAGTGCAGACATCAAATTCTACATCAAGGTAAGTCAAGGTAATATTTTATTAGTTGAAGTTTATGTTGATGTCATTATTTTTGGTAGTGATGATGACAGGTTAAGCCAGAAGTTTGCAAAAGAAATGCATAATGAATTTGAAATGTTGTTACTTGGAGAACTATCCTTCTTTCTGGGACTTCAGATACGTCAAAGCAACCAAGGAATGTTTATTTCTCAAACCAAGTATATCAAATAAATGCTAAAGAGGTTCGTAATGGAAGATTGCAAACTAGTTATCACTCCCATGCAAACCAGTTGCAAGTTGAGCAAAGATGATGATTCAAATTCTACAGATCAGAGGAAATACAGTTCAATTATTGGCAACCTACTATATGTGACAGCATCCAGACCAGATGTAATGCATGCAGTTGGATAGGTGGTACGATTTCAAGTAGCACCAAAGGAATCACATGTATTAGAAGTGAAGTGAATAGAAGAGTTTGGATTATAGTATCCAAAAGGAAAGGATCTATCACTTATGGCCTACACATATGCAAATTGGGCAGGTTGTCTTGATGACCAATGAAGCACCAGTGGAGCATCTTTCTACTTGGGTGAGTGTTTAGTATGATGGTTAAGAAATAAACAATAATCAATATCCCTATCTACATTCGAGGCAGAGTATATTGCAACAAAATCATGTTGTACACAGGTTCTTTGGATGAAACAAACTCTGACAGATATACAAGTTGAGTATGATGAGCCCATTCCAATATATTGTGATAATACAAGCACCATCAGTATCTCAAAGAACCCAGTGATGCACTCCAAGATGAAGCACATTCCAATAAAGTATCACTTTCTACGGGAGCAAGTTGCAGAAAAGAACATCAGAGTTGAGTATGTGGGCACAAAAGAAAAAGCGACAGACATCTTTACAAAACCACTTCCATGGGAAGCCTTTGAATATCTTCACCATAGACTTGGAGTTACTTCTACTCCAAAATGAATGCTTTTTGAATGATTATCTTTGATGTCAACCCTTGAAGAAATCCTAATAGCACAAAGGTTTGGGTAATGGACCCAAGTTTGTTTGATGTAAATATGAGTCATTATTTTTTTTTCATGGTTGATAAGAAGTAAATATGGAT
>CBVK0100861886.1:0-48561 GCA_900067695.1 Picea abies | reverse complement strand
TTTCATTTTATTTTCCTAAGTTTATTTGGATATGTTGAGGGTCCCTTAGTTTGAGATACTCTCCCCTCATTGAGGATATTCTCCCCTAGAAAAGGGTGCCACATACCCTCCAATCAATCCACAATTACCTTTCAGTTAGACTAGTTGAGTGAAGTGCTACATGTCAACCTTGGCTTTATCACCAAGTGTTGCATTCTAACCTCAGGATCATCACCATGAATGTGCACTTTCATTGGGATCATCACCAATAAAGTGCATTCCACATGTGTGAGTGATCTCCACCTCGTTTCACTCTGTTTTATCTAGTTAACTGACAACTGCATAGCTAGTTAACTAGGACTAGTTGGAAGTTAACTCCAACGACTGCCAATGTGTGTCACATCTCTCTAGAACACTCCTAATTCACATTATCTTGTCTAATATGGTGATTTATTTGTTTCATACAGAGTATATCACTTGTATTGTAACCTTCTCTTACTTAGATAATAGAAATTATGTCATTCTTTTCTCTGTTTTTGTCTTCTTTCTTCATTCACCATTTCAATTTGTGTATGCTTCATTGTTAGGTAGATCTTTTGTGCAGGTATATTAGAAATTCTACATGGTCTTAGAACCCACAGGATGCTAGCAAGGATTGTCACCAACACTCTTTTGCAGGTACCGAATATGGAATAAAGTAGCAAGAAAGATGTAATTTCCCGCATCTGCAATTAAAATGCCATATAACTACTTCGAATGGAAGCCAAGAATTCTACACCATCTCATTGGTAGAGGCTTGTATCAGATGGACATGTACACATAAGCAGAACCCACCACAACAGTGGAAAAATCCAATTTCTTCAACCATATGGATGAGGCTCATGGTATCCTATGCATGTCTATTTCTCCCGAACTATGTTTTCACATCGATGCATGAAAAACTAAAAATGAGATATGGACCACCTTGGCTGGTCTTTTTAGAAATCAGGATGAAATGAGGGTCCATTTTCTCAAAGTAGAACTGAACTCCTTGGATCCAAATAAATTTGACAATGTCTAAGATTTCTTCACCAAATTTAAATATGTCCTTTGTGAATTGACAAACTATGGTATCGACAAATACAAATAAGAAAAAACAATTGGTACTTGCTATCATGGAAAAAGTTGGACCATAATATAGTGAATTCATCTCCACATTTCATTCTAATAGATTCACAACAAGACCAACTTAGACCATGCTTTCAGTGTCACATTTCATTGAGGCTTTTACACAGGAGTATGATAAGCTCATTTAGATGGGCATAATCAAAGGCCCCAAGGCACATGCACTTATTTTTCTTGATGGCAACAACTCTCAAAATACTAAATCCAAACCTAAAGGAAAAGGAAAAGAACATGCAAATCCAAAGAAAGAAGGGTTCTCCAAACTCTTCAATGATTCCTCAGGTTCCAAATGTGGAAAAAGAAAGAAAGAGAATAAGTGTGGTTATTGAAATCATGGGAACCATCTAGAATCTACATGCACAGAGAAGAAAATAGATATTATGGTGCAAATACTTCAGAAGAAAAATCTCAAGGACTTCATTCTTAAGGCTGCCAAGAAGAAGTCAAAATATCAATCCCCTAAGAAAATTAATATCCATGCATTAGGATCTATTCATTCTTCTCTTGACGCATGTATTGTAGATTTAGGTTCTTCCCATCACATGGAAACCATAAAGGATATTCTATCTTATGTAACAACATGCACAGGGCCTCCTATCCTCATGGGGGATGACTCTCTAGTCAATGTCACTGGAAAAGAGAGTGGAACTAGATCATGGAAGCTTTGAGAATTTCATGCATGTTCCTCAACTTTCCATGAATCTACTCTCAGTGTATCATATTACACACTCAGGATTAGGAAAAAAGGTGGAGTTCACACCAAACTTTGTGTCCATATTTGACATGCAAGACAACTCCAAGAATGTTGTTAGGGAGGTAAATCATCAATATTGGTTATACAATTTCACTAAGTTTATTGAACCTGATTCCTCTGCATTACTTATGCATGTTTATGACAGTAGTATACTATTCCATGAGAGGTTTGGTCTCCTAAACTTCAAGTACATGCAACAACTTAGAAAGAAGGGAATGGTCATTGGGTTACCTGATATCCACTTTTCCAAAGGAGTTTATGAAGGATGTGTCCTTGGAAAGCATCCTCAAGAGAATTTTGAGAAGGGGAAATATCACAAAGCCTCCTCTCCATTAGATCTGATTCACAGTGATCTCATGGGTCCATTCCCACATCCATCCATCAACAAGGCAAGGTATGTTCTTAGATTTTTGGATAATTACTCACATTATACTTGGGAACTTTTTCTTAGACAGAAGTCTAAGGTGTTTGACCATATCAAAGATTTCAAATCACTTGTTGAGACTCAATCAGGGAGAAAGATAAAAACCCTTTGTACATATATTGGGGGGGAGCATGTAAATATAAATGTTCAAAATATTTGTCTTGAGGCTGGGAAAAACAGATAACATATACTCTGCAGCATAATGGGCTTTTTGAGATTAAAAACAGATCTCTCATAGAGATGGACAGTTGCATGCTACATGAAAAGGAACCTCCTCCCAAGGACTCCTTTCGAGGCTTGGAGAATAAACAAATCAGAAGTCACCCACTTACATATCTTTGTATTACGTGCATGAAAATGAATTCCCTCTGAGAAGAGGAAAGCATTAGATCCACAGAGCCACCCACGTATCTTTTTTGGTTATCTCGATGGTTTGAAGGGATATAGATTACTTAATCCCTATACAAACCATCTCATCATTGAGCACAGTGTCCAGTTTGAGGAATGTACCTCACATGATTCACATGATTCACATGATCCACATGCATAAGATTTTTTACTTCCACCAATTGTGGATGATGAGTCCACACATTTGGATCATACCACAAATCTAAGTTTTGATACAGAGCTGAAGGATAAAGAGGATACAAATAAAAAATCAAAGCATTCAGATGCAAAGTCAGTACATTCATATCAGGAGCCAGAGAAGATTCCCAAGTGGGCACAATCCACACTTAAAGATGTAGGAGTCCTTGTTGGGGATATATTAGATCCAAGGAGGACCAGATCTCAGTTTGAGGATCCTCCTCATGTACTCACTACCACTAAACCCATGATGTCATTGCATTATATTATGGTTCAGTCTCCAGACCCGTATACCTACAGAGAGGTTGCATGGAACCCCTTCTGGGAAGCATCCATGCAAGAGGAATACAACTCTCTCCTCAAGAACCAGACTTGGGATATGGTTCCTTTTCCCTCAAACAAGAATATTTTCATATGCATATGGGTCTACAGGACCAAAAAGGAAGAGGAAATATAGGTGAGTAGACATAAGGAAAGATCGGTTTCCAAGGGATTTCATCATATCCATGGGATTGATTATGATGACACGTTTTCTTTAGTATAAAAGTTGGATTCTATCAAATTGGTCCTTTCCATTGGAGAAGCCAAGGGATGGGAAGCACATCATATGGACATCAAGAATGATTTTATTCATGGGGATTGGAAGCACATCATATGGACATCAAGAATGATTTTATTCATGGGGATTCTTATAGGATATTTATATGGATCATCAACATGGATTCATATAGAATTCAACTTTAGTGTGCCATCTCAAAAATTCTCTATATGGACTTAAGAAGGAACTTAGAGCATGGTATGCAAATATGGACTCCTACTTTCTCTCCAATAATTTTTTCAAATGAAAATTCAATCCCAATGTGTACATGTTGAGGACCACTGACTCACTTATGATCCTAGTCCTGTATGTGGATGATATTTTGATCACCAACATCTCAGTTTCAGTAATTGTTGCAGTCAAGGGAATTCTTCATGACAGGTTTTCTATGATGGATGTTGGCACTCTACACATTTTTTAAGACCCTAGGTTCGATTTATCTATGAGAAACAAAACCCACCAGACATCATCCCTTTCAGCATCACCTTCTTGCACAGATGAAGTCTCACCCGAGTTATCTATTGGGATTGCGAGAACCAGACTTATGCAATAGTAAGGGAATGGGAGGAAATAATTCAATCCATTATTTATTATTATGTTTGCACGTGTAACTCAATCCTTGTTCTGTATTACCGACTTAGCGAATAAGATTCAAATTACCAAGATATTCCATAAACTCATTGTTTTAACATTTATGAATTTTGCGCCATGATGAAACATAAGATCAAACTAATCTACTATGCATCCAAACAGAATTCCATCAGAAATCACATAAAATACACATGACACGGGACTTAACGTGGTTCACCCAACTTTGGGCTATGTCCACAATGACTGGCTTATTTATTATGATTTCATTCAATGCTTTATGCTTGCACACTGCACTTACATAGGTGTATTATGGATATCTTTCGCTTTTCCTAGCCTAGCCACTCTGCACTGTAAGCATCTCTCTCTCTGAATCATCCCTTACATTGAGACATGGATTCCTCTTTGTTACAGACTCATAACAAAAACCAAATAGACTTCAACAAACCATAACTCGACAGATGCCTCAATATCGAACACCATAGAACCCCTAATCTCCCAACCCATTACATATTTATACATAAAAATTAGGGCTTAAAACCGTACTTGGTTCACTCCAAAAACCCATTACATTGCATGGTGAATTCATTTAACTGGATGTTCATCTACTTTCTTCTTCTTTTCCATATGCATGCTTCTTTTGCGTGTCCTTCCATATTTAGAATGTTGAGTTCTCATCTTCCCTTTTCATCTGCTTTCTTCTACTGCTTTATTCTTCTTTATTCTTCACTTCGCTTTATTCTCTGTCTTATTTTGCCTATTGTGCATTGTCCTTCTCAATGCATCTTAGCTAGGCCCTTCCTCGTCTTTCCTTTTCTCTGCTTTTTTGCACCTCTTTTGCACACTTCTTTTGTACTTTGGATTTTTCCCAAAACGGTATTCCAAACATCCATGTTCAACAGGCCCCCAACACTCACTTGTGGCTCATCCCAAGCCACTCAGGCTTATTTCCTTCTCTTCCATGTCATAACAAAAATTTGGGAGGTTTCCTTCGCTACCTCCACTTCTTTGATTATCATCTCCTCTATTTTTTTGATCTCCTCGGCCCCTTGTGCAGTAAAACCTGTGAGTTTTTACTTTACTTCATATGCTACATATTTGACCTTTCCTTGCACATTGTCCATGTCCCCTATTATTCTCACTGCTTCTTCCTGCAGTGGTCTCAATCGTTGTCGAAGGACCTTTTGTTGATCCCCCATTTTTTCCTCTTCTACATATGCCTATCTTTGATCCAAAATGGCTGACATATGCTCCACCAGTGGAAGTGTAGTATCCCTTTCTATTTCCCGGTGTGCATGTTATTGTGCCTCTCTCAACTTGGCCTCTACTACCTTCATCTCAGGGTCTTCTATTAATTTTATCTACAACTACATGCTCTCTTCTCAGAGTTTTGTTCATTCTCCCTTTATCCTTTTAATGTTGGAAAATGTTTTTGTTTCCATTATTTCTCTGCCTTCACGCACTTCTGGTGGCGTTCTTGGCATACTCTGAAATTTTAAGTCCTAAATATGCTCTTTGAAGCCCTTAATGAATTCACCAATATTTACCACTTGTTCCTCCATAGTAGCTTCAACTACTATGGAAACTTCTGGAATTGCCTTGTATATCTTTTGGACTGGTGCTTGGGTTTTCTGCGCTATGGCTTCGGCTTCATCCTTCTCCTTAAGGGATTTTATGACCCTTTCCTCAACTTCAGTTTTAACCTTCACTACCTCATCGACCCAACCTTCAACCTCCTTCTTTTGTTGCAGTGCAACGTCATATTGTTGTTGCAATTGGACCCTTTCATCCATTATTCTAGTGATCTCATGTTGTGCTTTCTCTTCTTTGTTCTGAATTTCTTATAATAGTTCTACCTTCAAATCATGTAGTCTCTACATGGAAAATTGTGATACAACTAGGTTCAGATGTACTAGTGTCTTTACTTGTTCCTTCAACTCATCCATTAGAAATTCCAGTGCATATGTTTCAATGTGCATTGTCTATGTCCTTTCCTGGAATCATGGATTTTCCTTCCTCATCCCTACATTCTTTGGTGATGCTCATTGTTTCCAACATATGTTGGAGTACTACCAGCTGATCCTGCACTTTCTTATGTTTCTCTTCTTTCTTCCTTGTTGCTTCCTCCAATATTTCTTCTATGGCATCCCATACCTGGTAGCCAATTATGTCCATACCATTGCTAGTTAATGTATAGATTGGGGTCTCCCTGTGTGCCTTAGTTTTCTTACATGACCCTCCTGCTTCTTCTTTCCCCTTATCCTTCATTTTGACTCTTTCCTGTTGGGCTTTGTTGTGGATGGGCCAAGCATATCATCTGCTCCATTCGTTTGATCATTTCCCTGGTCGTCGCCTTATTCCTCATCACTTTTATCTTACTCTTCATCATTTTTATCTTATTCCTCCCGTTATCCCCATTTTGTGGGATAACTAATGGTATCATGTCTCGAGGCCCTCAGGTTGCATATATGGAGTGTCGAGAGATTATATGACCAACATTATCCACTTGCACAGATGGAGACCCTTCTCACCACCACAAAGGTCGGGATTTTTAGATAGCATCCACCACAACAAATGGCTTCCGAGAGATGTTGAGCCTTTCTCCATGAGGTAAAATTCAGGTATTATGGTGAGTTTCATTTCAATATTTGAGGAATTTTGAGTCTCTTCCGATCTCACGCCAATTATGTCCATACCATTGCTAGTTAATGTATAGATTGGGGTCTCCCTGTGTGCCTTAGTTTTCTTACATGACCCTCCTGCTTCTTCTTTCCCCTTATCCTTCATTTTGACTCTTTCCTGTTGGGCTTTGTTGTGGATGGGCCAAGCATATCATCTGCTCCATTCGTTTGATCATTTCCCTGGTCGTCGCCTTATTCCTCATCACTTTTATCTTACTCTTCATCATTTTTATCTTATTCCTCCCGTTATCCCCATTTTGTGGGATAACTAATGGTATCATGTCTCGAGGCCCTCAGGTTGCATATATGGAGTGTCGAGAGATTATATGACCAACATTATCCACTTGCACAGATGGAGACCCTTCTCACCACCACAAAGGTCGGGATTTTTAGATAGCATCCACCACAACAAATGGCTTCCGAGAGATGTTGAGCCTTTCTCCATGAGGTAAAATTCAGGTATTATGGTGAGTTTCATTTCAATATTTGAGGAATTTTGAGTATCTTGTATCTTAGACTGCTTCATATTTCCTGGCATATGCTTGGAAATTATGCCTTTTTCCTCATCTCACCTTGTTGGTTGAAATTGTACCCTAGTAAGTGGTCTTCCTCGGGAATGGGTTTGATACTAGGAACTCCCTTGAAGATCCATCGTAACATTCCCAGCCATACTTACCACTTTCCATCACCTAAAACCCCTCATTTCCTTGTCTCTTTGGATTTTAGGGTGTATTGACCCAAGAAGGGGTTTTCCCTCATTCTATGGGAAGAAGGGGTTGTCCCTCATTCTATGGGAAGAAGGGGTTGAAGGCCCAAAGGGATTTTTGTTGTCTAAAAATATAAAATCCTATATATAAACCTTCTAAATGATTCACCCATGGATTCCTTGAGAAAGCATTGAAACGCTTCTTTGTAAGAAAAGGGGGGCCCACAAGACTAAATGATAATGAATGCTTAGGGGGTTATCTGGAGGATGGGAGGTCTCATCACGAGTCGGTCTATCATGATCATGGGTATCTGGTGGTATGACATTACCATCATCTGGCCACCAAGCCAGCGTAGTGGCTCTCAGTTGAACAACTGAGAGAAAGGGGATCTCATCACGATCCAACCTTCTCATTTTCCGCAAGGTATTTGTGAGTGGCATTGTCATTATCTAGACACAATGCCAGGATAGTGGCCTTCAACTCATTCCTTAAAACATGAAATAAATAAACAATGGAAAGAGGATGGGCTTGGAAAAAATGCATTACAAACGAAGCTGCCACACACCCTCTACAAAGGCACCCATGAATGAGACACTACAACCCCTTGTATGTCATGAACGTTGTTCCTAGTGAGTATAAATCCTTGACTACTTCATCTATTTCGCATGGCTTAGAGAGGGATCACTTGGGAAACAATCCTTGACCTAGGGAATGATCTACCCAATAGGACACCTCGCCAACCCTCCCACATCCAAGATTGGAAATTTGAATAATGTCTTTGAGAACTTACTTATTTCACTGGGTAATATTTCATGCACATGCTTAGGTGGATCATTTATTGATTTTATTTACTCACCATGATATTATGACTTGATATCCTTGGAGGGTGTGCTTATTTGTCTTTGCAAAACCTAGTTGGTGGACATTTTTGGAGGAACAAGCCTATCTTGGGCTTCCATGGGGATTGAAGCCCACAAGTTGGATGTCAAGGGCTTACATGCCTATAATACATCATGGATGACGTGACCTATAATACATCATGGATTTCCTAAGAGAGCTAAAACGTCACTTTCAGAAGCTTGACATCACCTAGAAGGGATAAGGTTTGGTGGTGAAGATGTTGTTCATTCACACATGGATGTTTTGAGGAGAAGAATACCTTGACCATGAGGAGATGACCTAGATGAGTGACATGTGGCCTTTGGAGGCCTAACTATGCATCTCCAAGTCCAACGACTTTCTCCTAGTGTCAAAATGTCCCCTAAAGGGAGGACGACATCTTACTTTAGGTTTTTCTTTTGTGTAAAAGTAAATTTTAAGTGAATTGTTTAACATTATTTTGTTACAAGGGGTAAGATAAGGTTTGTGGACCCATTATCTTATGTTTTACCCTTTCTAATGTGGACAAACTATGTGAGTGATGTTTTGTATAAATAGAGATCATAAGATCTCATTTTAAATCATAACTCTCCCATTGTGAGAAGTAGAGGACTGAAATTTTAGCTACCCTTGAGGGTTTTTGCTATCTTGCGCTATGATATGGCGTCTCTTTTGTTGTGGAGTTGATGATGATGAGTGCTAGCTCTTGGAGGTCATTCTTTTTCTATTGGGGTGGTTTATCTTGGCATCTTATGGTTTATCTTGTTGTTATTGGATTGGTAAGGATTTTTACTTGTTGTTATCATTTGTAATTCAAGATCAAGGTTTTTTTTTCTAAATCTAGGTAGGAGTATAAGTGCATACACCCCTACTTTAGCTCCATCATAATTTTAAGCATATAATTCTTGTTTTCAAGGGTTTGCTAAGGAAGTATAAGGGAAAACACCCCTTAGTTTTAAACCCTAGCTAAGGCTACTTGCCTTGGGGAATAAGAGGATTTATACCCCCAAGGAGGTAGTGGCCCTAGATATTTATTTTGACCCCATCAACCCATAATTAAAGGCACTAATCGTTACATTGGGGAAATAAAATGTTGCATTGGTAAACATGAAATTTTCAAGTTTTAAAGTTCTCTCACTTGGAGGTTGTTCCTTGAGCCTTAGGCCTTCTTGCCTCATTGAGGCATCCTCTTTCATCCACTAAAAATTGTTGTTGTTACAAAACTAAGTTAGAGCCATTAGGAAAGCAGAAAACTAACTCTCTAATCCTAAATAATTCCTAAACTAACCCTAGGAATTGGCTACAACTTTGCCCTAACAAACTATTAACCCTAGCGCACTTTTTGAGCTAGTTAGAAGTAATTTTCATTAGTTGATTTTTTTGTTATAAATATTGTTTTGATACAACCATAAGACTGATAAATATCACTGCAGTAAGAGTTTTGTTTCAGCCTTTCTTTTGTGCTTAAGTATTGCTTCATCATTGTTGATTTAAGCTAGCTTTCACTAGCTTGCCTCTTGCTTATTCAATTTTAATTTTAGCACTTATTTTGCAGCCTTTATTATCTCCTATATGTTGATATATATCATTGAATTTTTCTGCAATTAGGGAAATAAATATTAACTTTCTTTTCCAACTAACATATTATATCATATACTTGATTTTCTTTGTGTCTCAGGCAGGTATTCACACTCGGTAGGTTACTCAAATCATTGGAAATCTTAAACAACCCTCTAGACTCATCTCTAAGTTCCATTTTCCATCTAGAAACTTGACCTTCGGGGGATTCCATCCATACATATCATTTCCCATCTCATTTCCCCCTAGGGTCACCTGGATTCCCCCCTTGAGGTGACTATCTCACCTCTAAAGTGACGGGAACACCTGTCTAAGGTGATAATTGGTAAGTGCTCTCTAATTTGTCGCCAATTGGTGGTTCGGTTGGGATTTTTCCAACCTACAACTTGTGCGATAAAACCTCCTCTTCTAATTGTCTTCTCCTCTCTGTTGGGCTCTTTCAGTCCCCTTCTCAATCATGGACTATCAATCTCATGTCCTTTGTTGTCAACTTGTAACTAGTTGGAAATGATTGGCGTGTTAGATCCTTCTTGGCCTACACACATATGATGCATGCCTGCTCTAAACTATGTAATATACTTCTATGTTGCTATCATTTATGTTGATATGCGCAGTGTGCGCACAACTAAATAGGTGATATTTTGCAAGTAGACAAAAAAATGGGGCATTACTGTCATTTTTCCTTCTCTTAATTGTTGTGTGCCATAAATTGGCATACCTTGCAGCCAAATTATTTCTTCCTGATGTGCTCATGTGCTGGTAATACCTTGGTTCTTGCCACCCGATCAACATAATCAAGATTATCAACCATTTGTAATGGAAATCCATGCCATTTTCCCTAGCCTCAGTGCAATCCTGCAGAATCTAGTTCACCAAGAAGGTGGCCCAGTTCATCTGGACCCCTTCCACACATTTCTCTATGGTTGCAATGATTACAGTTGGTACCTCATCTTTGTGACATTTTCGCAGTAGCTTGCAATCTAGTACATGTGTCACAAACCTCACATTCTTATCTTTTATATTCTTCACATCCATCCCCCACTTTCCTATGCATGTCTATAATTTCTCTTTCATTGGCTTGGAGAGGGATCTCTCTCCCGCCTTGTTGAAAAACAGGCTTGGATCCTCACTAGCTTTGGGAAATCCTGTAATACAAGAAATCAATCCAGTATTGATAGATATTGGGGGATCAAGCTAGAGTTTCCCCGCATGAACACAGCTTAGTAACACCTCACGCATGCATTAATTTCCATACTCTACTTGAAATGCGGATTCTCCAACAAGTTTAGTATATCTGCCTTCTCCAACCTCAACGCCCATTCATGTGGCTCTAGAAGGATTTCTCATGTGCCTAGGATGCTCCTAGTGTGAAAATATTACTCCCTGGAATTTCTATGCATTATTGATATCATGGTCCATAAAATTTAAGTTGGCAATCTTCCCTGACATTTCTCCTTCACTGCTTACCCCCGCCGAAAATAGTTCTATCAAAAGACGGTACTTTCCATTGGCTGGTACATGTACCAGTGGCGCATCCTCCATCCTTGATGGTAGGTAGTCTCTATGGAAACTTCCTGGGGACTTGGAATCTAAAGCTCTAGCTAATTCCTTGATCTTTGTTGTCTCAACTGGTCTTTTCATTTTCCTTGCTACTGTAGACGGTCCTCCAAATTTGGGTGGTTTCATTCATCTTTTGTGACGGATTCTTGGACTAGATCTGCATGTATTCTTAGTTAACTAAAGCTCAGCTCTGGTTCTCTCGAATTTGCTTTGATTTTCTCCCACTCGCATGCAACAATAACTTACACTTAATGATTTCCTATTTTTTTTGTTCCTTTGTTCCAACTGGTCATGTCTCATCCAACCTTAACTACCTTTTCCAATCCACCAATGTGGTTGATGAGTTGTTACATAAATGTTTCTTTATTACCAAATCCATCACATGATTTTACCCTCGTACTGCCAATCTGTTGTGATTTCTGGTAGCTTTTACCATTTAATATTATATGGCACTTTAATGACCTCTCACTCCCACTTCCCAACTGTCGTTTCCATGCTTTAATGCTTTGATGATCCTGTCATTTCCAAACAGTGCAATTCTTCTTTGTTGTTGTATCTGTCTGCTTTGCAGCCTGTCTCGTCCATGTATTGTCTCCTAAATTGGCGCAGTTCTATTCTGATGTGTGATAACCATTCCTTCTGCACAAATTCTTATGCCTTGGTACTAGAACACTCTTTTTATTTTTATTATATCTACTTTTTATTTCTTTTTATACTTTTTATTTGTGTTTCCTTGTTTTTCTTTCTACTATGGTACAACTACTATAATACATGTGTTCTGGTGCAGCCTAGATTACTGTTTAGACCATTGACCCTCTCTATAGAGTTTCAGTCGACCTCCATTCAAGATTCCTCCAAATATTTCTCCATCCAAGGTTTCCAACTGTGCAACACCTGTCTCTATGATTTGTTGAATCCCATAGGGTCCCAACCAATGCACTCTAAACTTTCTTGGATGTTTCAAGAATTTATTGTCATAAAGTAATAACAAATATCCTACTTGAAATTTTTTATGTTTAATGTGTCGATCATCCCAAGCCTTCTACCTTGATTTATGAACCTACGACAAACCGATCCTCTTCAAGTTGCATCAACTATTCAAATCTCTTCTTAATTGTGCCAGTATTTAAAAGATCAGTGATTGTTGCAATGCGCATGCTAGGAAGAATAAACTCCATTGGTATCATTGTGTCTTTCCCATAGACCAACCTGAAAGGTGTATATCCTTTCAAATTCTTACTTGTAGTCCTATAATCCCATAACACAGTAGGAAATATTAAGTCCCAATCATATCTCCCTACATTGAATTTTTTTTTCAAACCATTCTCCAAGATTTTATTGAATGCTTCCACTGTTCCATTGGCCTGAGGATGATATGGGGTACTATTTTGATCATGGATTTGGAACTCCTTAGTCAATGCTTGAAAAGTCTTTTTCATAAAGTGTGTGCCTTGATCATTGAGTAGTATGCGCAGACATCCAAACCTTATCACTACAATATCGAACAAAAACTTCGTAGTAGTCTCTACAATGCAATATGTAACTGATGTTGTATCTACCCATATTTTCAATTAATCTATCATAGTGATTATGTGCCTTTCCCCTGATCTCGTGCTTGTGGGTTGATTGGCTCCACAAATTCTATGGCCAATTTCTCAAATGCTTGCAATGTGACCTATAGATTCAAAGGAATTTCATACATCATATGATTGACAATACTCCTTCGCATATTTGTGAAGTGTATGCCACCAAATCACCGTGCACAAAATATTTTGTGTAGTTTCTCTCCCAGCATAATTTCCTCCTGTAATCCCATCATGTGCTTCTTCAAGTATCATCGGTCTCTCGTGTTCCAACACACAGTGCCTCAATATTCCATCTGCACCCAACTTATATAGATTCCTTGCAATCAACTGATAATTTGTTGCTTTCATTACCAAATATTTCTTATGTTCTACTGTCATCTATGATGGATCCATACCTATACTTAAAAATTGCACTATGTCTGAGAAGTAATCATCCACCATCTTTACTGCAAATAGTTGTGCATCTAGGAAGTTGTCATCTAAATTACTTGCATATTCACCTGACAATATGCGCAATAGGTGATTTGTTCCTACATTTAGCTTCTCTGGTTTCACTACAACCTCAAAGTCATATTCCTGAAATAATATTATCCGTTTTCATATTCTCCCCCCCCAACATTGGCTTGTTGACTAGGTATTTTAATGCATAATGGTATGTATACATATGAAAGTGAGATCCTAGTAAATAATGCCTGAATTTTTGTAGTGTGTAGACCATTGCCAATCCTTCTCGTTCCATGTTTGTATAGCTATTCTCTGTTATAGATAGCTTCTTGCTTGCAAAATCAATTGGGTGATCTATGTCTCCCCCCCTTGGTTGGGATAGTATTGCACCCAACTTTGTGGATGATTCCTCTACATGCACATGGAACTCCTTGTTCCAATTTGGAAAAATACAAATCGGTGTGGTCATCAATTTCTGCTTCAAGGTGTCCAACCCTTCTGATAGTCCTTGTTGGTTATACTCTTTCTCTTTATCCATTTACCACTACATATTGACCTCGGTCCATAACCAAGAAGCTTCACAGCAAAATCCCTTAAGACTATCAGCCCCTCTGGTTACTCGGAAGGCAATGCAGTACACAGAATGCACTGTGTCGTCTCACCCGAGATAGCTCTTATGGGTGGTTGCAATACTCAGGTGTTTTCAACCTGGGACTGAGTGAGATATGTACTTGTATGTCGCAACCTTTATCTAGTCTAGTTAACACCTTGTTATAACATTTATTCTATGTATGCATGTAAAATACCAGATATACTTAATCACATCATTCATTCAACATTCATCAATTAATCATACACAAAGACACATTCATCCAATCCCACAACATAGTGTTACCTTGATTCACCCCCTCCTAGGCTACGTCCATAAATATTTGGATCTTAGGATTTTATTATGGTTCAGAAAGATATCACGTTGCACATGTTTACATTCTTAGGTCTCACTCTCCTCAGCAGCTCCTCAATCCCTGCGATGATGACTAGATCACACCAAGATCCTCATCCTTTGATCTAACTCTCAGGATCGAGTCACTCATTCCCTCCTTAGCTCACCACCTTCATGATTCATACAATTCGTACAGTACCCTTCCTCTCTCTCTCTCTCCCCTCTATCTCTCCCTCTTAGCCTCTCGTGTCCCTCTCCTCTTCCTTTTCTCTCTTAAGTACTACTTATTTATATTCTCAGCCCACTAGCCATTGCAATGTATTACAAAAACCTTAACCCTAGCGTCGTTAGGTCTTCCATGCATGTGTGCATGTTGCTTTTCCTTCCAGCTGTCGCTTTCCTCTTGCATGCCTTTCTTCCAAAAATATCATTTCTTTCTAATTCGGCCTGCTTCCAATAGGCCCCCAACACTGACATGTGGCTCATCCCAAGCCACCTAAGCTTGGTGTGCTTCTTCAATCTCTCTTGCGGTCGCTTGGAACTTCTCCATGAGTTTTCTTACTTGTGTTTGGGCCTGTGTGGTGTTCTCCTTGAGTGCGTCCAATACCTGCATGGCAATATCATCGTTGACCATCCTTTCACACTATTCCTGGGTTTGTGCCTTATTCATTTTGATTTCCTCCACATGTGAAATGACCTTCGCTTCTCGCTCCTAGAGAGGTTCCATTTGATCTTGGCGCTCCTTTTTCTGTGTCTACATAGCTATGAGTTTTGCCTGCAGTTTCTTCATATCATGTGCTATTTTGACGCACTCCATGATTGTCATTATCTTATGCCTTTGATTGAGGTCCTGGATAGTTGTGCTTATCCTTTCTCCTTCTTGTTCCCATTGTTGTACTTGTTGATCCTCTTCTAGCTTCGTCCAGAGTTGTGCTAATTTGTCGAACAAGTCAGTCGTTGCGTGGAATTTTCGCTCTATCTCCTTTATCTAAATTGTTGCCTCTTGCTTCCTTTACTCCTTCACCTTTGGTGGTGTGGTAGGTGTGAGTTTCTCCCAGAGGTGCTCAATGTCATGTTGGTATTGATCGATTGTTTGCACAATATGATAAATATTTTGTGTCACCGTGAGTTCAACCATCTACGAGTTCTTTGGGATGGTCTCATAGGCTACTGCCAATTTCTGCTCCATCCTATTCGCGCGGTCCTTCTCATCTTTGGTCTCGAGATTTTCCTGCTCGAGTACCAATTCCATCTCATCACGATTGTCCTTTTCCTGTTGCAATTCTACTGCATCTGTGCATGCGCAATATTGTACCTCTTATGTGGCGTTGACTTGTAGTTTATACAAGGCCTTGGTTGGTATGTGCGTAAATACCAACTATATTTGATCCAAGTCCTTTAGGGGTCTCTGCCCCATGATTTAATCCATGCACATCATGTTGGGTGCGACGTGGAATGTTGATATTAGCTATGTTGTCATCTGGATCCTATCCTACTCGCTTGAGCCCGCTTCGCCTCCTATATGTGATGTTGATGGGACCATTCCTACGTTGTTGTCGGTTGCCTGTGCTTCTCCAAGATACTTGAGGAGTTTTCATATGTGTTCCATATCTTACTCAATTATGTCCATTTGGTACACATCATTATTGAAATCCTTGACTGTGCGATCATGGATCATTTGGGCCACGATGTATGCATCATCCTCAGTGATCATGTATTCTATGGGAATTTTGTGTGCCTTCGCCTTCTTGCGCGCACCCCTTATCTGAATGACTGCCCTCTTATTCTAGCCTTTCTCCTGTAGAGTAGCACTTGATATAGTTCCCTATGTTGTCTCAACCTATTTCTGTTGTACCTGTGGTGTCTATGTGTTTTTCTTCTTCCCCACCTGGGCGCATGTCTTCCATGCCCCCCCTTTTTCTGTTGTGCCTTGTTTTGACATGTCCTTAGTTTCTTGGGCACTATTATCTCCTCGGCATGTGTTTGTTCATATCTTACCTCCTCCTCCTCTATCTCTACAGGTATTTCTCAAATGAGTACTGGAATCCTCTAGTCATCTTCCCAATCCTTAATGGCCATCTCTATGTCTACCTGCTTGATGCATTAGCGTAGTTGTAGTCATTGATTATCAGGATATTTTCGCACCTAGATCCATATCACATGTCTAGTGGATTTGAAGTTGGATATGCCCTGATACTGTGTGATTTCTTCCAGTGTGACCCTCCAAGTTTTGGCGATGTTATCCTATATGTCTTTGAGATAGCCTTTGAATATCGATGCATTCAATTTTCTATTCTTGGAGTCCGAAGTGGACCCCAGCGATAAGTGTTGCGCTCTGTGGCAGGGATTGGGTCTAGTGGAAAAAAATGTATACTTTGGCTCCTTCCAACCAATCAAGGCTATCAGGATGAATAGCCATGAATAATGAAATTTTGTCCCCAGATCCTGCGCATCCTTGCAGTCGTCTAGGAACAGATTCAGTAAATAAGGGGCCCAACTGAGTGTTGTGCCCTCTGCACATTGTGATGTAGTTGTGACAACCTCGGTCGGGACTTCCTCCTTGCAGAATTTCCTGAGTAATTTACATGCCATGATTTTTGTGGCCATTCTTGTCGTGGCATCACTAATACACTTGATGATGATTCTGTGTGACCCCCTTTCGGTGCCATATTTCTTCTTCATTTCCTTGGCCAATTCTTTCTCCTTCGTTTTTTCCTCAAGGAACTGCGTGATATCCTCACACCATGATGGCAGCTCTGTGATGTATGTGATGAGCTCTACATCTATTGAGATGAGTTATTCCAACCACAGGTACCCACCATGGGTAACTTCCATCAGCTGCTTGACGCAATTGTTTGCATATTGTCCCCTCCCAAAGTGCGGTAAGTCCAAAAGGCCCAGAATCTCATTTTTGGCCAGTCCTACTGCCCACTGGACCGGTTGATTAATTGGTTCTCCAAAGGGTCCTATACCCACATTCTCATTGAATTATTGTAACTACAAAGAGTATTCTATTTATTATTGATGTATTATTCATTAGATCAATCCCCTTTTGTGGATAGATCATGTCGAGCATTGTAAATGACCAAACCCCCTTTTTCGGATTGGTCAAAACCTAATTGTAATATGCAAATTGATAAGTCAGCCCCCAGGAAAATTAAAGTGGTTCTAACCACCCAGAAAGAGAAGTCGACCTTGCCAGTGAAGAGACACCTCCTTTCAGCACTTGTCAGTTTGTATAAATAAAGGAAGGCAGTGCCTCATTTGTTCACTCACTCATTCGATCATCCAGAGCACAAGTTTGGAGTTGCAGTTGGTGAAGAAGGAAGACAGAGAGGTGCATTACTTGGGAGAGGATGTTCTGTAGTGTTTGGTTTATTATCTTATCATTTTATTGGCTATTTATATTAAGGAAGTTTTTTATGGGTTTTATCCCCCATGAGGGTTTCCCAGGATAAATGATGTGTCTCTTGTGATTGTGTTTCTCTCAGTGATCCCACCAATGTTATGGTTATATAGTAAATTGAAAAGAAACCTAATAATAGTTTAAAATTTAACATGGTATCAGATATGAGCTTAAGAGAGCATATTTCACTGGAAAAAGAAAAACGTCATTGTTGTCGTACAAGGAAATTAGGGATTTTATTGAAGAGGAATTTCAGCCCAAAAGTCATCTAGAAAAGTGTGCCCTAGCCCAAGGAACTCTTTGGCACCTTCATTGCACCTTTTCAGTGGATAGAACTCTCGGAAAGTGAAACCCTAGTTTTCACATGTACTAGAAGTACCAGAAAACCAGAAGCACCAGTCTAGAAATCCGTTGGTCAAGTTTGAAGGGGAAAAATTTGGATTTTCTGAAATCTAATCACACTAGGCTACTCACCTCAACCAAGAACACCTCCTTGTTGGACATACCTACCACACTTAGAGGAGGGTTGAATGAGTGTGGGGCTCTTTTTCTCAAAAGATTCCCTCTTTACAAAAACTCCTTAGTTCACATTCAACATTTATTCATTACCCATTGTTTTCATTTATAACTAGTTAGATGAGAACATATATTAGCAATATATCATCATCAAGTCATCACTACAAGGAACACAAAGAACACAAGATGTATGTACAATTTTTCTTTTTATTATGGACAGCAATCCAGGGTTTATCAGCAACAACTGAATAGAGTACAACTCTACAAGAGAACAATCTCTATAATGCAAGGTTCATCTTACACCCTCAACACCAACTGAGATGAGGAAACAATCCTCAACAGATATAAATATGTCACTAGGTATGTGACCTGTCAGTAGTGCAGCCCGCGTGTGTACGCGTCCTGGCTCACTACAGCCCACGTTTGCATGTGGCCAGTGTATAATGCAACATGTGTATGCTTCTGGGCAACTAGGTTTTTTATTTGCTTCACATGCTCAGATCCTCTGCAACCTGCAATCACTTTCTCTTTTGTCTTCCACTGTCCAAACTAACCCACAGCCAGTCACAACACATCCAAGATCTCCAATAGTTTACTCATGCTCCACAACCAATCAATATGAATGCTATCTCAATCATGTATAGACAACTAGTATACCATAGCTATCATGTCACAACTGAATCAAAAGAGTACTTATCACTCCATCAACCAAATCAACCAAACTGAAACACATCATAGAAGCCATACCAAGAATTCCCTAAGAATTCACAACACATCACACAATAGTATCCAGCAAGACAATAATGTAACCATACCAGTGTCTCAGTGATAGATCTAAGGCCATAGAATGTAGATCTAGAACCTGCCTCATCATCCAAGAGCTTGGCACTAGCTCAAGCACAAGTCTTCACCATTCTATTCACCATTCACTCCATGTCTTCAGACAGCCTGCATACATACTCACCATATACACAACCATCCCACGTATACCTCAATGTATATGCACCCTATACACAGGCAACCCGCGTATGCATCAGAAACTAGGGTTTCTGAAGTTCTGAGAATTTTGTCGTCAAGATCTCTGATATTTTCGAAACTTTGACGCTTACATGAGATCCTTCTCTCGCTCTCTTCCTCAGAATAGATCTTCAATCATGCTCAAGAGATACACACCAATAAGATGCTCTCACAAGAAGCTCACCATCAATACTCCAAAAGATATTCACAAGAAGCTCTCCATTGATCCACCAAAAAGGATGATCTACAAGAGACCATAGCTATCTTATTTATACTTTCATCTTCTAGGTCACTTAACCCATTTTTACGTTACTTAACCCATTTCTATGTCACTTAACCTATTTTCCATATTTTAGGGTTAACCACTTTCCGTGAATAGAAAGTTCTCCAATACTTTATCATTTAAATATTCCTTCTTGATTTTTTCACTTCTCTTTATTATTTAAATAATCCATTTAAATAATGATTTCTTCTTTTCAAGCACTTTGACTTCTTTGACCTTGGGGGCTTCAAGCCTTCATATGGGGGTCCTCCAACTTCATAAGGCCATAACTCTCAAACTGTGAGGAGTTATGTGACATACCAAATACCACCAAAAATGGCATGACAAGCACTATCCATCTAGGATAGTTTCACCAACAACTTCATTGATCTTCATCTCATTATTCCACATACAATCATGGGTCCTCCAACCATTCTTCTAGGATAACTCAATCCTCAAAGCGTCTTCCTGTGAGGGCTTTCACCATAAGGGGACCACTTTGGAGTTCATCCATTTGTACACCTTATCAATCATGATAAGAAAATAATGAGTAATATTTTCATCAAACAAACTATGCATCATCATGTATCAATAACAACTCATTGATCCATCTTCATCTATGCATCATATCAATGATCCATCTTTATCAATTGGTTTCCACTTTGACATCTATCATTCTCATCAAGGATAATTCATTTAATTTGCTCATCAATCATCAATCAATCAAGCATATCAAAAAATCCATCACTTGACATCAATCAATCATTTGACATCAATCAATCAAACCATTGGCATCAATGATAACATGATCCAACAGGTAATTTCAAAATTAAATTCTGACCATTTTCATTTTTTTATCATTTTCCTAGATCCAGGTAAAAGATGTCTGAAAGCACTAAGCTTGTTGACAAGCTAGAAAGTGTGGAAAACTTCCGTGCCTAGAAGTATAGGATTGGACTCATACTTGAAGAGAATGATCTAGCAAGATTTATTAAAGAGGATGTACCAGAACCCGCCAATGCTGCAGCTAAAGAAAAACACCAAAAGGACACAATTAGAGCCAAAAGAATCATTGCAGATTCTATCAAAGATCACTTGATTCCTCAAGTGTCTTCAAAGAAGGATCCAAAAGAAATGTTTGATGCCCTAACTAGATTATATGAAGGAAATAATATAAATTGGAAGATGAATCTAAGGACTCAACTCAAGAATACAAGGATGCAGAAAGGAGAAACAATCCAGGAATATTTCTCCAAAATATCACAATTCAAAGAATAGCTAGAATAAATTGAAGATACTATAGATGAATACAAACTCATAATGATGGCCCTTAATGGTCTCACAAGACCTTGGGATGCATTCATCCAAAATATTTGTGCTAGAAAGAAGAAACTACAATTTGACAGTCTTTGGGAAGAATGTGTTCAAGAAGAATCAAGAGTAGCTAACCAAGAATATTTTCTATCAAGAGATGAAGATCAAGCCCTAGCTACTCACACTAAAGGAGGAAGAAATAATTTTTAATTCCATAAATAAACTCATAAGGAGTCTCACCACCAAAACAAATTCATACATAAAGAATCTCAACCAAGGAGATTCCAGAAGTTTTAGAAAGGACAAAGAAGAGAAAAATATGTATCATCCTAACAATGTTACCATTGTGACAAGATGGGACATATTGTGAAACATTGTCCAGCTAGACGAGAAGAATGCAAGAAGAAAAACAAGAGGAACCATGCACATGCAGTTGAAGATGAAGAGCCACCCACAAAGATGATAAAAGAACGAATTGAAGACTATGTCTTAATATCTGCCCTCTCAAGATTAGTATCACCTGGTGAGGAAACTTGGCTCATTGATAGTGGTGCTTCCAAGAACATGACAGGTCAAAGAGACATTCTCTCTTTCCTTTCAGAAAAGAAGTTTTCTTAGAAAGTTACACTTGGAGATGATTATCAATACCCTATCAAGGGAGTAGGAGAATCAAATTACAAGCTTAATTCAGGGACCCCAATGAAGATGAAGGATGTACTATATGTACCAAGTTTGAAAAATAACTTACTCTCCATCTCAGCTTTAGAAAATATAGTCTTCAGAGTCTCCTTCATAGATGGAGAAGTTCTTATGTGGGCCAAAGGAAAAACCATGGAAGAATCAATTGTTATTGGAAAATAAGAAGGTGGCTTGTATAAGCTAAAGCGTCACTCAAAAGCATCCATGACCCACTCCATTGAGAATCCATGTGAACTCTGGCATATAATATTAGCCCACATCAACTACAAGGAATTACCTTATGTAAGAAAGGAAGTCACAGGTCTACCAAAACTCAAGGTCGACCATGAAGGTGTGTGCAATGGGTGTGCACAAGGAAAGAACATCAAGAACCCTTTTCCGAAGAGAGACAGTAAAACAGAACGAGTCCTAGAGATCATTCACTTAGATGTGTGTGGCCAAATTCCATCATCCTCCATCAGTGGGTATGTATACTATGTATCATTTATTGATGACTATTCTCGTAAAACCTAAGTTTACTTTTTGAAATCAAAAGATGAAGTGTTCAGTAAATTCAAGGAATTCAAATCCTTGATAGAGAATATTTATGAAAGAAATATCAAGATAATCAGGTCAGACAATGGAGGAGAATACACCTCAAAAGAGTTTGTAAACTTTTGCAAATATGTTGGGATCAAGAGGGAGCTCACCACTCCCTACAATCCTCAAAAAAATGGTGTAGCAGAAAGAATGAACATAACTATAATGGAAGCAGTGCAGACCATGATCCATGATCAATATATTCCAATGTGATTATGGGAAGAAGTAGAAAAAACATCAGTATATACACAAAACATATTGTCCCATAGTGCACTTGGTTTCAAGACCCTTGAAGATATGTTCTTCAGAAAGAAGCCAGAAGTAATCCATCTCAAAATATTTGGTTGCCCAGTATTTGTACATATTCCAAAAGAGAAGATAACCAAGCTGGACCCTTCAGGAAATAAGAGAATATTTGTTGGATATTGTGAAGTCTCCAAGGCCTTCAGAGTTTATATACCAGTTTACCATCATATTGAGATCAGTAGGGATGTAACCTTTGATGAAGATGAAGCACTCAAGAAATCAAGAAGATGTCATCTTGAAGAAGTATATGAAAAGGAACCTTTAGCTCCCATAGTTGTAGAACCAGTGAGGGAAGTCATAGCTTCCCCTTATGAGGATATTCTAGAAGATCATGACATAGTAGAATCTCAATAACCTCCCTAGATGACGATCTCCCACAAGAAAAATCCATCTTGGGCAAGATAACTTATTCAAGATTGAGAGAAGTATGGTGTCCCCGAAGGAACCATGAGACAAGTGAAGAAACCTAAGCCATTCTCCGGTTATATGGATTTGATGTGTGATCTCTTAGAGAAGGAGCCTACCTACTTTGAAGAATCCATTCAGAAGAAAGAATGGGCAGATGTCATGACAGAAGAATACCAAACCATCATAAAGAATGATGTATGGGAAATAGTTCCCATACCAAAGAGAAAGGATGTGGTATCTTCCAAATGGATTTTCAAAATAAAACATGTTGTTGATGGAAGTATTGAGAAATATAAAGCAAGGTTTGTTGCGCATGGATTTTCTCAAAAGGAAGGCATTGATTATGAAGAGATGTTTTCTCCTGTATACAGATACACTTCAATCAGAACCATCATAGCCCTTGCAGCTAAGATAAAGTAGAAGTTACACCAGATGGAAATGAAAACAAACTTCTTGAATGGTGTCATTGAATAATAAGTGTATATAGAACAAACTCAAGGATTTGAAGTTGAAGATAGGAAGACTCATGTATGCAAGTTGAATAAGGATCTATACGGATTGAAACAAGCTCCTAGATCTTGGTATGGAAGGATTGACAATTTTCTGATGAGCTTGGGCTTTACCAAGAGTAAATTTGATTCTAACCTTTACTTCAAGGTTATGAATGATGAGCCTATTATATTTTTGTTGTATGTAGATGACTTATTATTAACTGGAGAAGAAAATATCATCACTGAATGTAAGAAGAAGCCCGTTGCAGAATTTGAGATGAAATACCTTGGCCTAATGCATTATTTCTTAGGTCTTGAGATTTGGCAGAGCCCAAAGAGGATCTTCCTTAACCAAGGGAAGTATGCAGTTGAAATACTGAAGATATTTGATATGTTGGAGTGCAAGTCCATGAATACACCCATGGAAACAAAGTTGAAGTTCTTGGTTGATACTTCGTCAGAATTGATTGATGTTACATTGTACAGATAGATCATTGGATTGTTGATGTATCTGATGAACACTAGGCCAGATATATGTTTTGTTGTGAACACCTTGAGTTAGTTTCTGGTAAAGCCCAGACGTGTTCACCTGGTTGTGAAAAACATGTGATGAGGTACCTTAAGGGTACATTAGATTGTGGTCTGAGTTATGATGGAGACCATGACTTCGGAATGAGTGGTTATACTGATTCAGATTGGGTTGGAAGTGTCTCTGAAAGGAAGAGAACTTCAAGATGTTGTTTCAGTCTAGGGTCAGCCATGATCTCATGGTAGAGTAGGAATCAATCAAGCATTTCTCTTAGCACGACAGAAACAAAATACATTTTTGCATGTTCTACCAGTTGTGAATCCATATGGCTTCAGAAGTTGTTGATAGGTCTATTCGATATAGAGATGGAAGCAACCATGATCCTATGTGATAACTAGAGATGCATAAAGATGACATAGAACCCAGTGTTCTATGACAAGTCAAAACACATAGAGATCTGATATCATTACATCTGTGATATGGTGTAGAGGGGAGCCATAAATATCCAGTATGTTAGCACGAATGAACAGGTTGTTGATGTGTTCACCAAGCCTCTATCTTGTGTAAAGTTTGAGCACTTTCGAGATAATCTTGGTGTAGTCTATAAGGACCTCCCTCGAAAGGAGGAGTAGTGATGATGTGTCAGCCTAGTTTTGTGATGCTAGCCTTGTGATAATGATGTGCCAACCTTGTCCTGTGATTATGTTCCAGCCTCGTGCTGTGATGATGATGTTCCAGCCTTGTGCTGTGATGATGATGTGGCCAGCCTCGTGTTGTGATGATGTGTTTCCAGCCTCATGTTGTGATGCTAGCTTCATGTTGATGATGTTGTGTTTCCAGTCTCATATTGTGATGCTAGCTTCATACTGATGACATTGTGTAGCCAACTTCATGCTATGATGCCAGCTTCATGCCGAAGAATCTCATCCTAGTGATGATATTGATGATGCTCCACCCTTTGTGTTGTGTTTTTGATGATATTGATGATGAGAAAAACTTCTGATGATTTATAGATACACCAATCAGTGTTCCAGATGTTGTTGATGATGTTTCCCTCTCTCTCGCCTGATGTTGTTGTAGAATACCCTTCTTGTTAAGGGGGAGTGTTGAAATATTATAACTGCAAAAAGTATTATATTTATTATTGATGTATTATTCATTAGATAAATCCCCTTTTGTGGATTGATCATGTCGTGCATTGTAAATGACCAAATCCCCTTTTGTGGATTGTGAAACCCTAATTGTAATATGCAAATTGAGAAGTCGCCCCCTAGGAAAATTAAAGTGGTTCTAACCACCCAGAAAGAGAAGTTGGCCCTGCCATTGAAGAGACATCTCCTTTTAGCACTTGCCAGTTTGTATAAATAAATCCATCCAACGCCTCATTTGTTCACTCACTCATTCAATCATCCAAAGAACAATTTTGGAGATGCAATTGGAGAAGAAGGAAGAGTGAGAGGCACATTACTTGGGAGAGGACTTTCTATAGTGTTTAGTTTATTATCTTGGCATTATCTTGGCTATCTATATTAAGGAATTTTTTGTTGGTTTTTCTCCCCCATGAGGGTTTCCCAGGATAAATGATGTGTCTCTTGTGATTGTGTTTCTCTCAGCAATCCTATCTATGTTATGGTTATCTAGTAAATTGAAAAGAAACTTAATAATAGCTTAAAATTTAACAAGTCTGTAGGTAGACTTGCTTGGCCAACTCTGGGAACTTGTCGGTGTTCATCACATCATGGTATAAGTACCTCAATTTCTCCACGTGACCTAACAAATTTTTTGTTATACGTACCCCTTCTAGAATGTGCGGCAAGACAATGGTTGCGGTGGGTTTCTTGCGTAGTGACCTTGGTATCGTCTGCTTGCCCTTCCCCTGTGGTGTTTAACTCGAGGTTCTAGCCTCCATTGTTCATTCTTTTGCATACTCCTCTGGTCATCCAATGAAAACTTCCATTGTTTCCTCCTATGGTTGTTATGGCATGGTTGTCTGTGATCTTTCTGAGGTGGTCATTTCTTCTTGGTTTGGGGCCATCCCATTGACTCTCGGGGCTTCTTCAGGGTTTTCAGGGTGCACTTGGTTTCCTATGTCCTCAACCTATTGTCCATGTCCCTCTTCCAGCACATCAAGGTCCATTCCCACTGGAGTTGTCTGTTGGGTTTCCTCCATAATGGGTGTGGGGCTTCCTGGTGTTGTATCGAGAAATGAGATTTTGTCCACATTGAAGACTTTTGGAGGTTGAGGTGGTTGATGTTTGTTGCCCTGTGTCGGCAGTGGTTCTCTAGAACTGCTTCAAGGTTGTCTAGCAGTCTGGATTGGTTCTCCCTATTTGGGTGGTGCCATGGTGGTAAATATGTCATTCATCGAGCTTAGTGGTCTCTGCAACCTCTACAACCTTAACTCTCTGCTTTGTATGCTTTTATCGCTTTGTGTCTTTTCTGATTTCACAATAACCTTTTTGCTCCCATGTGATTTATTTGTATCGGGTTCATGTGAACCTTGTCAGAGACGTTACCGCGATTGCTTTTTAATTGAACCATCATTTCCCACATACTTTTCATTGATTTCCCTTGTCGTCGTTAGTTGGCACGATTAATGTGGCATCTCATCCATCATTTTTGGCATTCAATTCTGATATTCGTTGTCAGTTGGCACTTCTTTTGTCGTATTTGTATTTCCTGTTGTTTCTTCTTTGTAATGACCATTGGCCTTGTCTCCGTTGGGATAACATTATCGAGTGTGCATGATCATTATTTTTTCATCCCACTATACTTCTGTTGTTATCTTTTGATGTCCAGCACGACGTGACATTTTTTTTTTCTTCAAGTGCTAAGGGGTCGAATGCCCCTATACAGCTTCAGTCAGCTCCCATTGATCATCCCTCTAAGTTTTGTGCCTCCTAAATTCTTCAATTGTACATATCCCCCATCTGTGATAGTTTTTACTTCATATGGTCCTAACCAATGCATTCTGAGTTTTCCTAGACGCTGAAAGGATTTACTGTCATAGATCAACATTAAGTCTCCTTCCTTGAAATTTTTCCTCTTGATATGTTTGTCATGCCAAGATTTGTCCCTTGCTTTCTGGACT
The DNA here is from genome assembly GCA_900067695.1 of Picea abies. NCBI lineage: Eukaryota > Viridiplantae > Streptophyta > Pinopsida > Pinales > Pinaceae > Picea > Picea abies. Next base: position 21,473 of record CBVK0100861886.1, on the reverse strand, counting down.
TCTTGGTGGAACCTTGCTAGAATCCTATCTTCCTCCATGATCATCATTTGATTTAGCCTATCCTGTACTGCGCCTCATTTTGTCATGTTCGTAATTGTTGCTATGCATAGACTAGGTGCCCGAAATTCTAGTGGCACTACCACTTCTTGTCCATATACCAATCTGAATAGTGTTTGTCTTGTCAACTTCTTCCATGTGGTTATGTATGCCCACAATACTGCTAGTATATTTAGGTCCCAATCATCCCTATTAATGTTAAATATATTCGTCAGTACATTTTCAAGGATCTTGTTAAAGGCTTCTACTATTCCATTTTCTTGGGGATGATATGGTGTACTCTTTTGATGATGGACTTCAAATTCCTCAGTCATAGCCTTAATAGTATTGTTAATGAAATGAGTGTCTTGGTCACTCATAAAAATCTCGGTGCAACCAAATCTAGTGATCACTTGTTCGAACGGGAAGTGTGTTGTTGTCTTTGTCCTGCAATCTTTGACGGGTGCTACTTTCGCCCATCTTGTCAAGTATTCCATCACAGTGATATTGTACCTCACTCCTGTAATTTTTTCTAGTGGGTTAATTGGTCCCACAAAGTCTATTTCCCATTTTTCAAATACCTGCAAAGTTACCTATGGTCACAAGGGCATCTCGTCCCTTTTATTCGGTTTAGCAACCCTCTGACATACATCGCATTTCTGGCAGTACTCTTTTGAGTCTCTGTGAATGGTCTACCACCATAGTCCTGTGCGCAATACCTTCTATGCAATATCTTTTTCTGTGTCATGTCCTCATGCTATTCACTCATGGGATTCTGCTAAAATCCTTGGTCTTTCATGTTCTAGCACACATATTCTCAAGATACAATCTGCACCCATTTTGTATAAGTATCCTGCAATCAGTTGATAGTCTGCAGCTCGGACTACCAGGTTTTTCTTCTATGCGGTGTTATATTCTTGTGTCATAGTCCATGTACTCAAGTACTGCATAATGTCTATAAAGTATTCATCGACGATCTGGACTGAAAAATAATTGTGCGTCTAGAAATTTGTCCTCTATATTTGTAGGTTCCTCCCCATTTGTGATCTTTCACAGGTGATCAGGTCCTGCGTTCAGCTTCCCTGGCTTGACTATTACTTCAAAATCAAATTCTTGAAATAGCAATAGCCATCTGCAAATTCTCCCCCCCAACACTGGCTTGTTGACTAGTTATTTTAGCGTTGAATGGTCTATGAACATATTGAAATGTTTCCCCAGTAAGTAATGTCTAAACTTTTGAAGCGCGTAGACCATAGCTAGGCCTTCCCTCTCTGTACAGTTGTAGTTCTGTTTCGATTCTGAAAGTTTTTTGCTAGCAAATTCTATAGGATGATCCAATTCTATTTCTCATGGTTGCACCAGAATAGCTCCAAGTGTTATGGTCGATGCATCTACATGTACTTGGAATGTCTTCTCCAAGTCTAGGAATACTAGTATTGGTGTGGTTACCATATTTTCTCTCAGCATATCCATACCATGTTGACAGTCCTCATTCCACTGGAACTTTATGTCTTTCTTTAGCAGTTTCTCCATTGGCGCGATGATCTACACGTACCCTTTTATAATTTTTTTGTAGTATCTTGTGTGTCCCAATGTCGCTCTTAGTTGACAGACTATTTTTGGTGGTGGCAGGTTAACAATTACTGCAATCTTGGCAGGATCTACTAGTAAACCTTTCTTGCATACTATATGGCCCAATAGTAGCCCAAATTTGTTTCGAAGATGCACTTCTTGATGTTTAACGATATTTGGCATTGCCTGCATATTTCTAACATCAGCCGCAAGACCTCTGCATGGTATTTCAACAGACTATAGATTGTCCAATCGTCCAAGTATACCTCTAGAAATTGGCGGATAAATTCTTTAAATGCAGCTATGACTACTCTAGAAGTGTTGTTGGTACATTCTTCAATCCAAACGACATGACTGTGTACTGGTAGGATCCCCATTTTGTAGCAAAAGTGGTCTTGTATCTGTCTTCCGGTGCTATCTTGATCTTATGGTAACCTGAAAATTCGTCAGTGAATGAATAGACTTCATTTCCTCCTACGTTCTCCAACACCTCATCTGTGAAAGGTGTAGGGAATGGGTCATGTAGGCACGCATCATTCAACTTCCTCAATTCGAAGCATATTCTTATTCCGCCTTTTTTTTTCTCCTGAACTACCATTGGGATTATCCATTTTAATTCTTCCACAAGTTCTATGATTCCAGCTTCTAGCATCTTATCGATCTCAACTTTGACTTTTTTCTTAAATATCGGATTTGGTCTATATGGTCGTTGTCTGATCGGTCTTGACTCAGATCTGAGTGGTATCTTCATTTCACCTAGCTCTTTTGTTATGCCCTTCATTTATGTGAACGTTGTGGGGAATAGGTTGATGTACTCATGTAGTAAATCTATTATGCTTTCCATTGTTTGTTCATCCCAGTAGTCTCCAATACTGGCCATTTTGAGATTCTCAATTGTCCAAATGTTCACTTTCTTTACCTTGATCGGCACAACAATTACTTTTGATTCTAGAGGTGGACCTTCCACTTCTCTTTTGCCTTCAGCTTCCTCAATCTGAATATCGCATGGATCGTCTTCATCTAGTACTTCTTCCTGCACATGGTAGCATGACAACAGTTATTTCACTGTCTATTTGTTATGTTGTTGTTCTTTTGTTATGAGTTCAACTTATGGTTCCTTAATGAATATCACCCATTTTAATTGTTTAAGTGTTGTGTCTATGTTGGGGTTCTCATGATCAAATGAGAAAGTGATTGTAAATTTTTGTTGTAGTACTTTCCATCTCATAGTTCCTCTGTGCATTTCCTGGTCTATAGACCAATTTGTTGGGATGCCCTCTAATGTGTGTACAAAATGATGAGGCCATTCCTCTGGGGGTGTCATTTTCCATAGCACGCTGCACTTCTCCAAGTGTTATGTTGGTGCCCCATGTCCATCATATATCTATTGTTGGTTGCTTCTTTTTTCTGCGCCAAACCTAATGCATAGTAACTGCTTACATTGGTACCATTCCTTGATTGTTTCTTTGTGTGTGCCCCACCGTCTTGCAGGTGTGGCCTTGAGTGCTATATCTAGTGCTAAGAGTCTCTGATTTTATAACACCTCATATTTGTAGCGTGGCAAGAATGCTTCTATATTTTCTACCCCATGGATGTTGGGTGGTTCCCTTATCTCTGTACCTATCCATCTTACTGTGCGGTCTATTCTTGCTCATCTTATTGTGGAAACTTTGTATAACCTCTGTTGTCAGTTCTCTAAACCCGTATCTGAGTCTGACGCACATGAGGTGATGCTCTGCCAACTAAGTATCCCATCTATAGTTGGGTTTACGTAATCCTCATCTCGCGTAGTTATTCTGTACAACTCGCTAATTTCCTCTAAGTCCAAGCAAGTAATCTCTATGAACCTTTCCCCTTTTGATGGGTCTAATGGTGCAATGACCCTGTATTATCCTGACTCGAAGGTCATCTTTTGTGTATTTAAGTTGCTTGTGGCCTGGTTATCAAATGACCAATCCAAGTCAAGCAATGTTGGGTAAGGCATTGTTCTGTCCACTATCTCTATTACTTCGAAGTCAGCTTTAGTGTGCACTCCATTTAGGTCTACTGTCACTATTTTTAGTCTCCCAATTGGTAGAACTCTGTGTTGATTTGTCAGTTTCAGTTGAATGGTTGAATATCCTAATGTGGGATCTCCCATACATTTCCATGTCTTCTTGGGTAATACATTGACTTCACATCCTAGATCTAGTATGATATCTCCCATGTTGAAATCTCAAATGTTGGCATTCAACCTGAACTCAGTACTTGTTCTTCTCCTTGTATGTAGGTGATTGACTATTTTTTTTTCTAGCTTTCCTTTTGTCTCTATGCAACATATTTCTAGCATATTTTGTAATACTTTGACATAGGCTGGATAATTTAGTAATTTTACACATGATTGAAAAAAGTCTTTGATTGTACTTACTTGTCCAAGGGGCTGCATTTCTTTGGTATGATCCAACGATGGAGGCATATTGTACTCTGGTACTTCCTTACTATGTTGCGCGGTTGAGGTCGATGCAATGTCAGTCTTCAGAAATTCTTGTCTGGCTTACTTAAATATCTCCTTCTCATTTTGTGCATCAAACTGCTTCCTTGGTTCAACATTCTTCTTCACCCATTGGTGTTGTACTAGCTCTTGTCATACTGCGACGTTTCCTATTTTAGCTCCTTCATGTGTAACTATGTTGATGTTTCTTCCTTCATCCCTCGCTTCTACTAAAATCCATTGAACATTTTGATTGTTATAATTCCTCTTTTCCTGGATCTTCCCTAATAATGTAGGACATTCTTTCGTGTCATGATTTGATGCGCAACAATACATACAATTCATTGGTGGAAGTGGGCATTCTCTTGCATAGTGTCCTGCTTATTGACAGTTGTGACATACCACTAGTCCTCTACCTCTTCCAAATCCTCCTATTTCTCTTCCTCCGCCTCTGTAGCTAGTTTGATCCCCTCACGACACATTATACTGAGGTGCCTAGTTATACTACGTGGTATTGTAGTGGGGTTGTGTTGTGTTATATGGTTGTTGTGCAGTATTATACTTTTGTTGCGCAGTGTTGTATGGGGTTGCTACTTGGTTAAACTGAGGTGTGGTTTACCCAGTCATCATTTCTTCTTGCACCCTATATGCATCTTATGGCCTCTCCCTCATTGAACCAAAATGGGTCCAGGAAGGCCTAAAAATCAAAGTTCTTGGAATCTGATGACACCAGTGCCATTGTGTCTGTCTCATCATGTTGATTTTGGCCATATAATTGTTTCCTCAAACAGACACCATATGCAAAATTTATCACGTTCTAACCGAAATCCCAAATAGGAAAAAAGTCAACTTAGTCAAAGTAAACGCTGACGTCAGCAGGTACGAAAGGTGACATCAGCATGTGTTAGGATGACATCAGCATGATGTCATTATGACATCATTATGATGACGTGGAGTCACCAGAAGGTGACACGTGTCATGCAGAGTTGGCATTTTTGGGTCGAGTTGGCACTGTAAGGATTTGACACATGTCACTGTATGGATGACATGTGGCAGTCAGTATAGTCACGTGGCCCAATGACAGATGGACACGTGGTCGTACAGACGATAGTTGGGTGTACAGAAGGCTGACATGGTAGTGACATGTGGTAGGTGATTGGACTATATGGTGGATGATGTGGCAGTACGACAGGGTGATGTGGCAGTGACACGTGGAGAGTGACTCGATTGTATGGAGGATGACGTAATAGGTGACTGGGAAGCTGACTGGGCCGATTCATCAAAAGTAATGGACAATCCCAGGCTGACACATGGCCCAATCACAGGGTGCCACATGGCACTCTAGATTTTTCCAAGGTTGGTTGGGTAAAAGGTTTGTTCCACCTCCAGGGGAATCAAACCCACAACCTCCCGACATGCCAACAACTTAACAAACTAGGTGCCACCACTCCCAATATACGTGTTCCTTGAAATGTATGTGGGAATATTTATAATTAAATTAGCACCGACGTGATTTCAAGGATAAGCCCCAATCAGAGGGGACCAGCCCCGTCCAACCAAGGGCTAGAGACTAGGTGCCATTAATGGTATATGGCACATAGAGTGTTAAGGGTATGGCCATATGGCCCAAACCATGTGACCAGGACCCAAACTCGAAGCAGCCCAAGTGTGACAACCTAACCCTCGGCCACATAGCAGGGCGCATATGACCAAGGGCCCAGAATTTGGGAGTTGCACCTGATTTTTCCCAAAATATGGGTTTTAAAACTTTATAATATGAATTTTGTTGATTTTTCAGTTGTTTTTGGGAGTTTTTGGCCATTATTAGAGGATCTGGAGCCCTTTCTAAGGCCATATCTTGGGGGAAGTTGGGAGGTTCTTGAAAACTTCAAGCCTATATAAACTAAAGGTTCTTTATAGCCTTGGGGAGGTTCAAAAAAGGAGAAATGTTGAGGAATTTGACAGTCAAAGCCATTTTTATGCAGGAAAGCTATTGAGGAGAGCAACATTGCGGGCCATTTTTGGGAGCTTCGTTCATCCATTTTCAGTGTCATCATTTGCGTAGGGTTCTTGATATCTAGAAGAACACATCCATATCAGTTTGTAATCCATTTGCAATTTTTATAATGTACATTTGAAGATTTGAACATAAATAAGAAAGCCTCACCCACTGCGACAAAGGCCCAGAGATGTAGGTGATATTGCCGAACTTCGTTAACAACTTTTGTTGTTATGGTTTGCTGATTCTTTGTGTTCATTTCCAGATATGTATATATTGTTATGGATGCCATGTTAAATCTTTAATTCTTCTTCTTTCTTCAAAATTCCTAAATGGTTAATGAACTCATGCTTAAAAACTTAACTATAGTCTTTAAAAGATATTTTTGAATCAAGTGGTATCAGAGAAGGTTGATGGTTGGTTTTTGAGTTTGCATGATTACCAAGGAAAATATGAATCGTGGTGAAGGTGATCTTGTTGAAGAGAATCTTGAGATTGTATCGAGAAAGAGAACTTCTCAAAGTGAGAAGATGGCATCAAAAGAGGGACTCTGTCATGACAAGATAGAGTTTAGAAAGACTTTCTTCGCCATGTCGGAGATGATGAAGGTTGTATATGATGATTACCTGGAATGGAAGAGACCGATTTTAGGTGAATCTTCAAAAGCCAAAAGTGAAGAAGGAGAGGATCCTCCTAAACCTCCTCCTTCACCTCCTTCTTCTCCATCAACTTCTTCTACTTAAAGTACAAGTTCCAAATCCACCACAAGAAAACATTCCCATAAACATAAAAATGATATGCATTTACTTGAGCTTGATGTGAAATTTGAATTACCCATGTATGATGGTGAATTCAATGCAGAGAGGCTTGATAATTGGTTCAGACAGATGGAATTTTAATGTAGTGTGCAACAAATCAAATATGAGGCAACTCAAATCAAATTGGCATCGCTTCGACTTGCAAGCACAACACTCATCTGGTGGCAAAGAAAGTTGCAAAATGGAACGCAATAAGTGGGTAATGTATTTTTGTCATGGAAAGTTTTTGTTTCTGCACTTAGAAAGCAATTTTATCCTTTGGGTTATAAAGAGAAGGTTTTAATTGAATGGAAATGTCTTAAACTAAGAAATGGACAAACAATGCAAGAATACACAGATGAATTTCATAAGATGGCATTAATGTTAGGCATTCCATTACATACCCAAGAAATTCTTATGAAGTATATAGGAGGTTTACCTGCACATATTCATAACACTGTATTTATGTTTGGACCTATTATCACATAAACTTGTCAAAACCTTAAGGGTTTGGGGTTTCTACCTAGGTCTGTAATTTTTCCTATTCTTCCTCCATTGGCAGACCTGATTGTAGGTTTTTATTCTTGACTTATAGTTTTCTTTTGTCACCTTCGTCTGTTTAATCGACATGTTTTCCTTGTCAACTTTCCTGAAGAGTATTGGCCCTAAGCCTTATTGTTTTCCCTAAAGTCGAGCGCTTCTCTCGTACCTTTGTCATTGATCCTTTGTTTTCCGAGCCCTCGATCAGTTATCCAAATATTTTTCCACAGGCCGCAGTCATGAGCACCAAGTGCAACACTTAGAGTGGTTTGATATGGACTCGAATCAAGCGAGCGAGCAAGATCATTTTTTAACAGCGGAGATCCATCAGATAGATCATATCGACGACCATCAGGTGATCGAGATCATGCAATTCCACCAGGTTTAGCGTCGAATAGAGGTCCAAAATTGAGAGGTTGATCTTAGTCGTTGGTACCGGAAGGACACGTGGTGTAGGTTCCAAACCACGAAGAAAATATTTTGGGAAGGCTGAGGTGAGGAACGTCAATGGCCCGAGGTCCCGAAACGTCAAAATAATCTGGGTCATTCATTTCAGAGAGACGTGTGTCATCTGATCTAAGGGATCGTGATTTTGTGACTCGGAGCTTTGAGCATGGAGCACATCCTGAGTTCGCGAAATGCGAAATTGCGACATGCCTTAGAGTTGGGCCCATGATCACAGCCCAGGTTCGTATGAAAAAAAGGTGCCTATCGAAGTAGAGGGCGGATGAAACTGTTCGACAAGTTAATCCTGACCGTCATATTCAAGGAAAATCCAACCGTTAATCCAAATGGGCTATTTTGCGGGAGAGAGCATCGGGATTTTTGAAATCAAGGGGAGTGAAAGCTCCCAAAATTTGAAATCTTGAGATTTCATATGGATAAGAAGGAGGTCATGTCCTATGGTCATATGGGGAAGGGTAATGGAGTCGTGCAAAATATCAGAGCACCCAAGTTGGTCACAGAGAAGGATACTTATGGCCTTGAGGTGCCAATTTTGACTCGAAGGAGTTGTGAGCTCATCTGGAGAATTCATGGGTGTCAAGTTTCATCCTGATCCTAGTAAAAGCAGTTAATGAAAGTGGGAAAGGTAGTTGAAACCTCGTTTCACCACATAAATGGAAAGTATGGAAAATATAGCCATGGAGAGCAGACTGTCAGCCCAAAGTTCCCTGTCATGGATTTTCTAGTGAATCCCATACCGATATGATCTTGCGTCTGACAGAAGAATGCAAGTGCAACCTGATAGAAGAAGACGTAGACGACAAGCCTTGAATGCATGACTAGAATGTACTTATGAAGGGAGAAAGTTGTTTCGAGTATAAATACTCAGTTTTGATATTTTGTTAGGGTCGATGGTAGAGAAATGCTGCCTATTTGTAAAATTTTAATGAACACTCTGGTTCTATGGTCATTCTTTGTAGTCTGAGATTTCTTGTTTAATGACAGTCAGCTTTCTTTCTCCCTCTTGTGTTCCTTTGATACTAAAAGAGTTCACGATTGACTGATTCACTTGAATTATTGTGACTGCATTATGATGAAAGTTTGATTATAGTGTTGTTATGATTTGTTTCAGTTCATTTGACATTTGAATTCAAGTAGATCTTGTGTTCAAGTTTTCCTCCTGGGCTACTGGAAGACCCGATGTCCATAGTAGACCTCTACATCATTCTCACCAAATTCTTCCTTCTACTCACCCTCACTACAACCTATTGACTGCAGTTAAACCAAGACCTCATCTGCTTGTGCACATCAGTCCAGTTTTCTTAATTGAGATGATATTTTCCTGAGATTTCACCCATTTGACCTTTTATAACCAACCCGTGACACAAAATTATGATGGGTATCAGGCTTACCTTTGCCGCAATCCAGAGGTGACTTCTGGTGCTAACAGGACCTACTAATATTGATGAGGTTTGTGTTCAAGCGACATACATTGAGGTAGGGAAAATAGGAATTGGTGTATAAGGTGAATCGTCTTCAAGAAAAGAGGACAAAAGGAAGTGGAATGGAAAGAAGGAAAATCCAGTGGCAAGAAAGGAAGAGAAGCTCTCTTGCAAGCATTGCAAGAAACAAGGGCATGATGAAGACCATTGTTGGAAATTGCATCCCGAGAAGGACAAAAATGGTTCAAAGAGAGGAAAGGGAGGCAAATAGATGTGGCAACAACATGGCCAACAGACTTGGGATCAGATTCGAGTGATGAGTCTAAAATCACAGCAGTTGGTTTGATAGGTAATATTGGTGATGGATATGATTCTAGAAGTAAATTGTTTCACATAAGGGTCATAATGAGGCATACTAAGGTTGACACATTGATAGATAGTGGATCTCAATCTAACTTGATTTCAGAGGAAGTGGTTGAACAATTGGGATTAAACACTCAGAAGCATCATAAACCTCACTCACTTAAATGGATAAGAAACAATCATAAATTGCACATAACAAAGCAACGCACTTTAAAGTTTGCAATTTCATCAAAGTTTGTGGATGAGGTAACATGTGGTGTGGTGCCACTCAATGAATGTGGAATGGTCTTAGGCAGTCCTTATTTGTATGATCGCAAAGAAATATTCTACATGGAACATAATCAATATCACTTAATCAAAGAAGGCAAAGATTATGTTGTACATGCTCATCACTTAAAATCAAATCAATCTCTTCAAACAATGGAACAATTAAGGAAGGCAACTCATGCAAGAAACACACCTATAATTGTGTCAAATAAAGCAATTAATCTTAAGTATGAACATGAGATGATTGTAGAATGGAAGTTCAATCATACTTTGCTTCAAGATAAGTTAATGTTGTGCAAGTACTACAAACATATTAGCTCATTTGCAGTCATATTTTTTATGTTATCATTCCAAATGTTTTCAACATGGATGGTATTGAATTCAATAAGATGTGACAGAGTACAAGTGGCTAACAATATGTTGTCAGTTCTCATGGTTGTTTTACAATTGATCTTGATGAGACAGGTGCACAGGACAGATTTTAAAGATAGAGAACAAGTGGGGTGGCCTATCCCGCACTTGATGACTAGTTAGTATCATTTTGGAGGACCAAAAGGTTTTAGTGGGGAGGTGTGATCCAAAATGGATCTAGGAACCAAAATGGATCCAGGAACCAAAATGGGTCCAGGAAGGCCTAAAAATAAAAGTTCTTGGAATCGAACGAAACCAGTTTCATTGTGTTTGTCTCGTTGTGTTGGTTCCGGCCATATAATTGTTTCCTCAAACGGACACCATATGCGAAAGTTATCATGTTCTGACTGAAATCCCAAATAGGCAAAAAGTCAACTTGGTCAAATTCAATGCTAACATTAGAAGGTATGACAGGTGATGTCAACATGTGTTAGGATGACATCAACATGACATCATCATGTTGATGTGGTGTCACCAAGAGGTTACACGTGTCATGCAGATTTGGCATTTTCAGGCTGAGTTCGCACTATACATATTTGACATGTGTCACTATACAAATGACACGTGGTCGTACGGATGACAGTTGGGGCGTACAAAATAGTGGCGTGGTAGTGACACATGGTAGGTGATTGGACTGTACGGTGGATGAAATCGTAGTATGGACTAACATGTGGCAGTACGATAGGGTGATGTGGCAGGGACACATGGCGGTGACTGAGTTGTACGGAGGATGACATGGAAACTAACTAGGCAACTAACTAGGCCGATGTGTCAGCAGTACGGGCCAATCCTAGGGTGACATGTGGCTCAATCACAAGGTGCCACATGGCACCCCATATTTTCCCAAGGTTGGCTGGGAAAAAGGTTTGTTCCCCTTCGAGGAAATCGAACCTGTGACATCCTGGCATGCCAACGACTTAACAAACTAAGTGCCACCACTCCTGCTATATGTGTTCCTTGACATGTATGTGGGAGGATTTATAATCAAATTAGCACCACCATGATTTCGGGGATAATCCTTGGTCAGCGGGGGCCAGCCCCGTCCAACCAGGGGATAGAGACCAGGTGCCAGCAATGGTATATGGCGCGTGGAGTGTTAAGGCTATGGCCATATGGCCCAAACCATGTGACCAAGACCAAGACTCAGAGGAGCCCAAGCGCGCCAGCCTAGCCCTCATCCACATGGTAGGGCGCATATGACCAGGGGCTTGGAATTCAAGGTTTGTACTTGATTTTTCCCAAAATATGGGGTTTAAAACTTTATAATATGAATTTTGTTGATTTTTCAGTTGTTTTTGGGAGATTTTGGTCATTATTGGAGTATCTGGAGATCTTCTTGATGCCAGATCTTGGGGGGAAGTTGGGAAGTTGTTGCCAACTTAAAGCCTATATAAAGCAGAGGTTCTTGACAGACTTGGGGAGGTTCATAGAAGGAGAAATGCTGAGGAATTTGACAGTAAAAGACATTTTTATGCAGGGAATTTATTGAGGAGAGCAACTTTGTGGGCCATTTTCGGGAGCTTCGTTCATCTGTTTTCAGTGTCATTAGTTGTGTAGGGTTCTCGAGATCTAGAAGAACACATCCAAATCAGTTTGTAATCCATTTTCCATTTTTATAATTTACTTTTGAATCTTTGAAGAGAAATAAGAACGCCTCACCCACTGAGACAAAGGGATGGAGATGTAGGCGATATTGATGAACTCCAATAACAAATTTTGTTGTTATGGTTTGCTAATTATTTATGTACATTTCCAAATCTGTATATCTTGTTATGGTTTCCATGTTAAATCTTTAATTCTTCCTCATTCTTCAAAATTCCTAAATGGTTAATGAACTCATGCTTTAAAACTTAACCATAGTCTTTAAAAGAGCTTTTCGAATCACTCATCAATTCCATGGTTCTACAGTCTTTGTCATCATGGCCTACTAACTTGAAAATGTTGCAATACGAACTCTTTCGGACTGTCTAGTACTTCTGCATCATTGGACAGTGATATGGATCGTGGTCATGTTTCTTGTAGTTTTCACACCATAGTCCTCCTGTTGGTAATGGATTTGGCATTCCTACTGCCATGTACTGCGTGAATGTTGGGCATTCATTCTTATGGTGTCCTTTTGTCCTGCATGTGGTACACCAAACGTCTTCTCTTTTGTCCTTACTTTTGTTCTGGTTTAGCTGGAACATTAAGTTCTTCAGATCATCCTTCAGCTCCTCGATGGTTGGATTTGTCTTGTGATATTGGTTTTCTTCCAGTTGCAGGGTTTCCTGCAGAGCCTCTTCCTACGTTTGAAACTTTTGTTGTCGCAGTGGATATTTCAAGTGTGCTAATAGTGAGTTGAAGAACAGGTGTATGTGTTGCATATTTGTCATGACATATTTCATCTTTCCTTCCAGTCGCTTGAATCTCTGGTCAATCTCCCATATAGATTCTCTTGGTTTCTGTCTAATTTCTATCATCTCGTTCATGTATTGGTCCTCTGAACTTGTCTTTTGAAACTCATTTATCAGCAACTTCTTGATATCCCCAATCATTTTGGCTATCCCGAGCAGACTATTTGTGGCTAAACTCATATACCAATCTAGTGCCCGATCCCTTAGTGTGATATCTAACTGTGTAAGTTTATTGTCCTCGTTTGTGATATGTTTTGCTTCCTAGATGTTTTCATAGATAAACAAGTGCTTCTCTAGGTCCTCTGACGCTTCTCCTTTAAATTCGGGTAACCTGATGGTGGGATCATGTCCTTTCATCCTGAATGTTGAACTACTACCTCCATGCGGTGTAGATACTTGATTAATGCTTCCTGAACTAGCTCCCCCAGTTGTTGTTCCTTGTGTAGATGTACTTTCGGTTGTCTTCCTTCTCCCATAATTCGGTTTTCTAAATGGTGGTGTTCTTTTTGGTGTGTTAGTCGCACATTGGTTTATGGGTTCCACATTGGCATTAATATGGATAGGATTGATGCCTTTTATTCCTACCCTTGGACCTCTCATCTTCCTCTCATATGTCATGCACAAGATTTCCTCAATCTGCTCCACAGCCCGAGAGATCCTCTACCTCCTCTTCATCACTTGCCAATCCTTCCCACGCGGCTACGGATATCTTCTTGGTGTTCACCTTGTATTGGTAGGATACTCCACTGCGCATCTTTCTAGCTATCACCATGATCTTCTTGATCTATTCATCATCCATCATGATTGGGTCTGAGGCTTCCTCGTTCTTTCCTTCATCTCCTTCCATTTCTCCTTTTCTTGTAAGTGCTTCCCCCCTTCCCCCATGCACGCAGGGAAGTTTGGTTGTCTGACTCCATTGTCATTACACCTTTTTTATAAATAAATATCTTAATAGAATTATATAGCGATCTAATATACGTACCTCGAGGGTCGCATAGAAACTCTTTCTCTATTGTGTTGTACGACTTCGCGGTGTCTACTACAAATTCTATTATAAATCTTACTACAATACAGTTGAGCCAAAAATCTACTACGCATGTGAATTTATTATCAATGTGTTGTAGTTGCGCAATGTCTTCGAGATTCCACTCTAGCTTTCTGATCTAATTCATCGGATGGTTTTCTTTCAATATTTTTATCCACTCTTGCAATATGTGTGGGAAATCACAGAAAAATACTTCATGCAAGTCGGTGAATACGTACTTGTCTAGATACTTGCGTGGTGATAACTTGGGGTTTATGTTATCTTTCTGCACAAAATCTAACTCCTTTGTCTTCATCCATCTTTCAATCTATGCCTTTGTGGGATTCCATGGTCTCAAAATCCCCTTCTAGCGGTGCATTCTCTCACCTTTTTGTCATTCGATCTGGTATTCTTTTGACATGTCTTATGTAGATCTCATGTGCTCAATCCCATTGCCTTCCAATAAGCCGACAATGGAACCATTTGTTGGTTATACTCTTTATCTTTAGCCATTTACCACTACATATTGACCTCAGTTCATAACCAAGAAGCTTCCCAAAAAAATCCCTTAAGACTATCATCCCCTCTAGTTACTCAGAAGGAAACGTAGCACACAGAATGCACTGTACCGTCTCACCCAATATACCTCTTATGGGTGGATGCAATACTCAGGTGTTTGCAACCTGGGATTGAGCGAGATTTGTGCTTGTATGTCGCAACCTTTATCTAGTCTAGCTGACATCATGCTATATCATTTATTCTACGTATGCATGTAAAATACCATATCTACTTAATCACTTCATTCATTCAACATTCATCAATTAATTAGACACAAGACACATTCATCCAATCCCGCAACAAAGTGTTACCATGGTTCACCCCCTCCTGGGCTACGTCCACAAAGATTTGGTTCTTAGGATTTTATTATGGTTTAGAAAGATATCATGCTGCACATTTTTACATTCTTAGGTCTCACTCTCCTCATCATCTCCTCGATCCCTGCAAGGCTGACTAGATCACACCAGGATCCTCAGTCTGTGATATAACCCTCAGGATCGAGTTGCTCATTCCCTCCTTAGATCATCGTCTTAATGATTCATATAGTTCTTACAGTACCATTTATCTCTCTCTCCTCTCTCTCTCTCTCCCACTTAGCCTCTCATGTCCCTCTTCTCTTCCTTTTCTCTCTTTGGTACTACTTATTTATATTCCTAGTTCACCAGCCATTACAATGTATTACAAAAACCCTAACCCTAGTGTCGTTAGGTCTTCCATGCATGTGCACGTGATGCTTTTCCTTCCAGTTGTTGCTTTCCTCTTGCATGCCTTTCTTCCCAAAATAGCCTTTATTTCTGATTCAACCTTCTTCCAACAGTCCTCGTTCCATTGGAACTTTTCTTCCTTCTTCAGTAACTATTCCATCGGTGATGTGATCTATGCATATCCTTTGATATGTTTCTTGTAATAACATGTATGACCCAAAGTTTCCCTCATTTTTCTAACTAATGTAGGAGGTTCTAATTCTAGAATTACTACAATCTTGGTTGGATATACTAGTAATCCATGTTTCCACACTACATGTCCCAACAAAATTCCAAATAGTGCACAAAAAATACACTTCTTCAATTTCAGGGAAATATGGCACTGTCAACATTGATCCAACATGAGCCTAAGGACTTCTATATGATCTTGCAGTAAATTGAACACATTCCAATCATCTAAGTACACTTCAAGGAACTTATGGATGAACTCCTTGAACACTGCAACCACTACCCTGGACAAACACCACAAGGGCATTCTTCAATCTGAATGGAATTACTGTAGATTGATAACTCCCCCACTTCATCGCAAACGTAGTCTTGTGCCTATCCTCCTGCACAATTTTTATCTGGTGGTACTCTAAGAATCCATGTGTAAAGAAATATGTTTCTTTGCCTCCTATGTTCTTCAGTACCTCATCTGTGAATAGTGTTGGGAATGGGTCATGTAAAAACACGTCATTTAGCTTCCTTAGATCCGTGCAGATATTGATTCCCCATGTCTTATTTTCCTCCACCATCATTGGACTAATCCAATCAAATTCTTCTACCAGTTCAATTATTCATGCTTCCAACATCTTGTCTATTTCTTCCTTCACCTTCTCCTTATACTTTGTATTTAACCTATAAGGTTGTTGTCGCATTGTCTTAGCTCTTGTTTTCAGTGGGATCTTCATCTCACCTAATTGTCTTCCTATTCCCTTCATCTTTGAAAATGTCATTGGGAATAGGTCCTGATATTCTTGCAGTAAGTTTGCAATATTTTCAATTGTCTCATCACTCCAATAATCTCCTATCTTCACAAACTTGGGATTATTTGTCGCCCCAATGTTTACCTTTCACATATTTATAGGTTGTGTATATGTGGTGGATTCAAGCTATGGCCCTGCTACTGATATTTATCCTTATGTCTCAAGTATTTGTACATTCTGGGGATCCTCGTCATCATGTTCCTCCTTAGCTACATTGCAACACTCTAATAAATCATGGACAGTCATCTTATCTCTATGTGCACTGCATACTGGTACCAACTCCATCGACCCTTCTTCCGAGAATATCTTCATTTGAATTGAATGTAGCACTAAATATGTTGCTATAGATTCATGTTAAAATGTAAACATGACTTGGAACCTCTAGACCAACATGTCCCATTTGTTTGTCTCCTTGTGCATTTCCAATTCCAAATACCAGTTCTTTGGAATTGTTTCCATTGTGTGTATAAATATGTGTGTCCATTCGGTTTCCATTACTAAACTCCATAACTCTCTGCACTATTCAATATGACCCACTATATCACTCTCTCTTTTATACCTTTGCATCATATCTTCTTTCTCAGTGCCAAACCTTACCTACATTAGTTTTTTGCATTGTGATTAGTCTTTCATTCCCTCTTTGTGTGTGGCACACCACCTAGTTGTAGTTTCTTTCAATACCACATCTAGTGCTAACAACATTTGTTTTTTGGGTACCTGCAAATCAAATTCCTTTACAAACATACTTATGTTTTTTAATCCATCATACATGGGTGGATTACTTATCTTTCCTCCAATCCAACACAAGGATTGGGTGATACGTGCACATCTTCTAGTGGATACTTCATGCATTCGATGTTGCCAATGCTCTAGTCCTTATTCAAAGTCTGAT
Organism: Picea abies; assembly: GCA_900067695.1. Classification (NCBI taxonomy): domain Eukaryota; kingdom Viridiplantae; phylum Streptophyta; class Pinopsida; order Pinales; family Pinaceae; genus Picea; species Picea abies. The sequence continues at coordinate 4,533 of CBVK0100861886.1, read as the reverse complement.
GCACATGAACAGATACTTCACCAACTTAGTGCACCATCTGTTGTAGGGTTGACATAATCATCCATATGCATTTTCATGTTATATAAGTTTTCAATGTTATTTCCTCTGGCTGGCTCTATGTATCTCTTTCCTTCTGACAGGTCCAAGGGTGTTGTAACTTTCAAATCTCCAAATTCAAATATCATCTCTCTCTTCTTCAAGTTAATGATTTCCTGGTTATCAAATGCCCATTCCACTCCCATCGGTGTTGGATATGCTTGATTTTCATCCACGATTTCAATCACTTCAAAGTCTTCCATTTTGTGCACCCCATCTATGTTCACAGGTATTCCTATCAAATGACCAATCGGTACTATTTTGTGTTGATTTGCAAGCCTTATATAAATAGGATACCATACTAACTTGGGTTTTCCCATCATCTCCCATGTCTTCTTAGGCAACACATTCACTTTAGACCCTAAGTCCAAGATAACATCATCCACATCATACTCCTCAATCTGCACACTGAATTTGTATTCTTTGTTGGTCCTTTTCCTTCGCAGTACTTGGTTTACCATACTTTGTGCGATGGGATTTTCCCTTCCTCATGTACATTGATCAATCATGTCATATAATGTACTCAGTGTAGTTTCATCCTTCATTAAATCTACACATATTTTCAATAAAAAAATTAGCTTACTTAGCTTTCCAGTCAATTTCTCTGGCACAACGTGATCTTCTACATGAGGCACAGCGAATCTTGACTCTCCCCAATCCAATCTGAGTACTTATTTTCTTTCTCTTTAATATGTATCCTTTTCCTGTTGAGGATTGAAGGCTAGCATAGGCCCTGCTAACTTCCTTAACCATTTCCCAATATGCTTTCTTTCATTTGTCATATCATCCCATGTCCTAGCTCATTTTCATGTAACAATTGTTATTCTTGGGCCTTCGTTGCATCTTTCGACTGATATTTTTTGCACATTTTTATTTTGATTCTGGTTCTGGTTTCCTCAGGCCTACCATTTCAAAACTAGTAGGGGACAATATTCTATTACATGATCCAGTTCTCTACAGTATGTGCACATTGTACATGGATTTTGAAAGTCATAGGCAAAGTGTCCAAGTTGATTATAGTTATAGAATATAATCGATCATATTCCTTCTCTCCAAACATTTCCTCTGCCTTGGCCTCTACCAAAGTTTCCTCTATTCCCTAGATTAAATCCTCTTTGATTATTATACTATGGCCACCCCCTTTTGTTGCATCATTCTCTTCCTGAATCCTGTACATATCTGATGTGCACTCCCTCATTAAATCGAATGCACGAAAATCCTTCTCTTCATGTCCCACCAACTTTCAAAAGTTGTAAAACAAGTTCCTTGGGGTACTCTAATACTTCTATAGTAATGGACACTCAGTTTTATGATGGCCCCATTTCTTACATATCTCGTAGTGTCCTCCTCCAAGTAATGGATACGGTTCTCTTGTCGTAAAATACTTTGCGAATGTTGGGCATTCCTTCTTGTGATGGCCTTCAGTCCTACATTTGGTACACCATAATTGCTCACATTTCTCCATTCCCTTTTTCAATTATGCTAGTTGAATTGTCAATGCATCCAACTGCATCTAAACTTGCGCCATCCCTCCACTATCTCCTATAAGATATGGCTCCAATTTCATTGCAATTTCTAGTACCTCGGGCTATGACGCGACCTTCTGTTGGATCAACGGACTATGAATCTGTGGTAGAAGCCCTGCAATAAACCATTATTTATGTCATTGATATGGGATCTGGAAATTCAGTCTACCCATCACATCCTTAAACCTCTGGTCAAAATCCCATAATGAATTTGTTTGCACTTGTTTAATCTCCTTCAGTTCTATAATGTACTATGATTTTGACTTTAGCTTCTTGATCTCCTTTAGCAGTTCTTATTTTATCTCTGCCAAATTCTGGGTATGTCATGTAGGCATGATGTTATGCATATTCATATGCCATACTAACGCATGGCCTCTAAATGTTTTTTCCAATTGCATAATCTTCACAGCCTCATCCTAGACATTCTTTGCGGCCCAAATTGTCTTGTAGACAAACAAGTGTTGTTATGTGTCCTCTAACCCAACTCGTTGGAATTCGGGTAGTCTAAGGGTGTTGTCTACCCCTGCCATGTTACTTTTTGTATTTCCTCTGCTCAGTGATGTTGGTTGACTCTGATTCTGACTCTAACTTTGCACAGTACTTCCACTGCTTTGATTTCTACTACTCTATCCTCCCTGGATAACTATAATTTCTTTTGACAAGCCTTCAACTGTTATTTATGATTGTGGTGATGCACATAGGGTCGTGGATTCAACATAGGACCTTTTCTGAGTAGGAATTATTGGTTCTTCTATTACTAGACTAGACTGATACTCCTCTTCTTCTCCTCCTATATATGGTATCTCCATGAATTGGACTAGTGTGCAAGGTTCTATCCCTTGTGGCTCATTATGTGGATCTTCTCTCCTATCCCTAGTATTTTTCCTCTTGTACCTACTTCCTTTGTGTATCTCTCCAAAGTTGTATTCTTCCTCTAGTATATCCTCTTTTTGCATCCTTGGTCCCTCCCTTCCTTTCTCATTTATTCCTTCACTTTCTCTTATTCTTAGACTATCCTCTTGTCATCCCCCGGTTCCCCTATGTGCATGAAACCCCTTAGCAGTCGGATTCCATTATCATCACATGATTTTCACACAATAGCATCCTTATCCACGTGCCTAATAATTTTAGGAACCTCCCGTGCAAACCTTTGAAAACGTCCCTTTCTGCGACACTGTATGATTGAATACAATCTACTGCAAACTCTATAACATAACCTCCTAGTATGATATCCAACCAAAAATAAATTGCACAAGTAGTTGGGTTACTTCTGGAATTTAGTTATCTTACCAATTCAGGAGTCCAATTCCTTGGCATTGCATCCCTGTACCTTCCATTATTTTCCACTAATCTTTCTAGCCACTCAGTCAAAATAATTGGAAATTTTCTAAAGAAAATTTCATGCAAGTATGTGTAAACATACCTTTGCATCCATTTCTTGTTAATCATCAGAGGGTTTCTGTTATCCTATCAAGCAAACTATGTTTCCTTTATTTCCAACCATTATTATATCTCTTTCTTATTCAACCTCCAAAAAATCCCCTTAATCATAAATTTTGAGTCCCGGCAATCAAACAATTTGTTGGCACTCTACACAGTTTGTAAGACCTTAGGTTCAATTTATCTATGACCAACAAAACCCACTAGAAACCGACCCTTTTAGCATCACTTTCTTGTGGAGATGAAGCCTCACCTGAGGTATTTATTGGGACTATGAGAACCAAGCTTCTGTAGTAGTAAGGGAATGGGAGGAAATCATTTGGTCTATTCTTTTTTATTATGTTTATGCATGTAACTCAGTCCCTATTCTGTATTACTTACTTAGCGAATCAGATTCAGATTACCAAGATATTGCATAAACTCATTGCTTTACCAGTTTTGAATGTTGTGCCATGATTAAACATAATATAAAACTGATCTACTATGCATCCAAATATAATTTCATCAGCAATCACATAAAAGACACATGACACAGGATTTAATGTGGTTCACCCAACTTTGGGCTACGTCCACAATGGTTGGCTTCTTTATTATTCTTTCGCTCAATGCTTCAAGATTGTGCACTTCACTTACATAGATGTATTATGGACATCTTTCTCTTCTCCTAGCCTAGCTGCTCTGCAGTGCAAGCCTTTCTCTCTCTGCATCATCCCTTACATTCATACATAGATTCCTCTTTGGTACAAACTCATAACAGGAACCAAACAGACCTCAACAGAACATAACCCGAGAAAACCCTCAATACCGAAAACACAAAACCCCTAATCTACCAAATTGTTACATATTTATACATCAAAATTAGGGCTTAAAACCCTACTTGGTTCATCTGAAAAACCCATTACAATGCATGGTGAATTCAATTAACTGGATGTTTGGCTACTTTCTTCTTCTTTTCCATATGCATGTTGTTTTTGCGCATCCTTCCATCTTTAGAATGTTGAGTTGTCATTTTCCCTTTTCTATCTCTTTCTTCTCCTACTTTATTCTTCACTTTGCTTTATTATATGTCTTATTCTGCCTACTGCACATTGTCCTTCTTGATGCATCTCAATTGTGAACTTCCTCGTCTTTCCTCTACTCCTCTTCTGCGCACTTCTTATGTACTTAGTATTTTTTCCAAAATTGTATTCCAAAATTGCTTGTCCAACAATGGACATGGGTCCACTCCATTTCTTTCTTGTTCTTGAGATTAGCTAGGATGGTTCAAGAATTAATCTATCTTAGGATAAGTATGCTCTGGATATCATGTAGATATTCCACGTGACAGACTGCAAATCTAAACCTACACCCTTCTTATCTGGGGTTAGAATTGAGGATGTTCGGGATACACCAATGGTGGATAGCACCTTGTATTGATAGCTTGTGGGGAGTATTTTTCATCTCACCCACACACAACCATATCTATCATAGT
>CBVK0100861885.1:0-10594 GCA_900067695.1 Picea abies | reverse complement strand
TCGAGACATGATCTCCTAGTTATCCCTAGATATCGGGGATAACAGGCCTCTAGTATACTTATACTCTTACGTCATACATGTGCATTACTTGTACGTTTAATATCATTCATACCTTACCGGTATTAATATCAGGCTTCCTATTATGAAGCTTCACAATGCATTAAACTCATGTACTCAAGTACAATTGAACACAACTAAGTATTCATCATGCTAGTTCACGTCTTCTCCTCACGCGACCACCGGTGGTGACCACGATCCGAACAAAAAGGCGCTCCGCATTTCACGATTTCGGGATTCTTGTTGCAAGGAACTCTGGTTCCTTGATCCCCGAAATCCGAAACCTGAAAGACCGAGTCTAAGGTTTTCTCGGTTCTTTTATCCACATGACCCTTCGATCAGAACCTGGGGTCCACCGTTTCCCAAACTTCTGATCCACGAGGGTCCTGCAACCTGGATCCCACGGTCCAGATCTCTCTGCCAATCGACGGTCCTGATCAAATCCCGGTTTTCCACCTTTCGGGATTCTGGCGGAATCTTCACCCCTTAACTCCCGATTTCGAATCCCCGAAACGTGTATGCGTTAGATCAACGATCCACCGCCTTTCTTGATCCAACGGCTTAGGTTGGATGTCGGGATTTCGTGACATGTGAGTCCTCAAAACTTTGCCCGTTGACTTCTAAACCTCCAACTCCCGAAGATCCAATTACACCGGATCTACGGTTCAGGTCATCCGCTAACCAACGACCTTGATTGAATCGGTGATTTACCTGGCGCGACTTTGGAAAGTCTACGCTTATATTTTCCCAATAGACGAAACCTCGAAGCTCTAGATCAACGGCTCTCGTTGATTCCAATCTAACGGATACTATTCCTCCTGAGCTTGTGAGTGATGAGAGGTTATCAACCTTATCTTCTCCACTGATCAACTAGATCTAACGGTTCACGGAATTTCGGTATTCCTTCCTTCGAGAATTCCACCATCCGTTCAGACTCTCAATACCTGAAATGTTGAAATTTCAGATCAGATCAACGGTCATCAACGGCTCCCCACCCAATGATTATGATTATGTCGCGATTTCGCGTTTCGCGACTTCGAGGCTTCCATTATGAAGAACCTTGAGTCCTTCGATCCCGAAACTGCGAAATTCTCTTTGGACGATCAATGGTCCAGATCACTCCTTGATCAATGACTATGATCTTTTTGCGAATTTCTCATTGCTTCTTCCAAGCCTTTTGGTTTCGCGAGATTCCGGTATCTCCTCGCAACTAACCAGTGCGCTACTTCTCCAAGATCGAACAACTCGAAACATTTCGGTTCTTTCAGACTGGATCTTGACTCTTGATCCTAACCATTATAGGTCAGGTAATCTGACCCTATATATTTTCATCGGTCCTCTCAATCACGAGGAGTTATATGCTCAGGGTTTAGTCTTTTAATAATGCAGTAATTATAACTTTCTAAGGATCCTACCAGTCCTTACCAGATTTCCTAAATCATGAAGGAGTTCTTCATTTGGGTCTTAATTCTTACCTAACCAACCATCTCAATTGCAAGAGACTCTACTTGCTTTAGTAGGTAGCCATCGTCATACTTTGTAACAGAACAACTCAGTTCATGTCCCTTGTCTTGCTTGTGCAGCTTCATAGCACAATTTATTCCACCTCTGTTATTCACACTCAGGTCTTATCAATAATATTGATCAATGCATCCTTACTCCTATAATAGTAGTTACCATTTTAATTAGAGGGGTTAAAGAAATTTCCAAATTATAGTTCCATTTTGCAGTTCTTCTTCTTGAAGGGAAAATGCAGATAACAATATCTCCTTATGCGGCTCGTACATGAGCCCAAGCAGGCCAAGTGTTGTAACCATGCTCGAATACCAATTTGTAACATACCCACTACGGCATAATAAATTTTTCGCTTTTCCTCAAGGGATAGAATCCCCGAATTCCTACGGGGGCCTAGCGCAGGCTAGCTCTTCCCTTATCCACCTCCATGTGATCGTTGGTTATGACCACAGGCCAAGCCAAGAGGCGCCTTTCGCATTTCGCGTTTCAACGATGCAAGAGAGTCAAGTCTTTTGACTCTTCAAACCCCGAAATCCGAAATGCCGAACCCCGAAATTCCGGTCCTCCTTCTCCTGAGCGAGATCAACGGCTCAAAGCCTCCCCTGATCCAACGGCTCAGATCCTTTCAGGGTTTTATGGGTCAAGAGTTCAGAACTCTCACCTCTTGTTTTCCCAGTAACCGAATTACCGAAATCTCCTTTCGGGGATTTCCTCGAAACCTCAACCGCGTGCACCTTTCGAGACTTGCGATTTCGTGAATCCATTGCGACCAAACTCTTGGTCCTTCAACCTCCCGGTATTCGAAACCCCGATCGGTCCGGATCTCTGCCACGTGTCCTCTGGAATGGACGGTCCCAATGCTTTCGTTGTTTCGCGTACCGGGAGTTTGAAATTCTCGGTACCAAAACCACAGCCTCCTCTACGTCCCGAACTCCGAATAGCTGAAATACCGAAATCCGATTTCTCCTCTCCTGTATCGGGATTTCGCGAACCGGGGGTTCACGATGCAGCGACTCCACGATTCTAGTCCTTCAATCTTCCGGTATTTGAAACCCCGATGGGTTTGGATCTCTGCCACGTGTCCTCTTAAATGGACGGTCCTGATCTTTTCGAGACTTTGACGAGTCCTCACCTTTGCGTATGCGAGGCTTAAACCTCGTGCAACTTCTCTTGGATCCGATGGCTATCGGCTATCCATGCGAGATCTGATGGTAGTTGTAGCTCCTCCCTGAGCTCACGCTTTCTTCCCGATTTCGGAAGATTTCGACGCTTCAAAGGTCTCAGCCTTCGATCTTCTACTGCAATCCGGCTATTGGGTCTCGCCAACACTTTACGAAAAGCGTTGTCCCTCTTGAGCTTTCTCAGCTATGAAGGAATTAAGAGCTTTGCGCTCTTTCTCCTGGGCTTGACTCTTAGAAGAGTCTTCCGCACACCACTTGCGCACATTCATCAAGTCTCGTCTTCTACTTTCCTTGCAGGGAGCCGGTGCATAACTATACTACCTCTCCTGAGCTTAACAGAATTCATCCTTCAAGGGACTCTAGACAACTAGGAAGGCTGGCATGTGTACATCAGACTATGCCTAAGGTCGACGATCTCACAGTTAGTGGTTCTAACTCAAGCAGCCACAGGACACAAGCATTTACGAGTACCAATCATGTCCTATCCATATAATCTCTTACTGGCCTAAATATACAACCAAGCAGTAAGGAAAGGGACACAGTATATCCATTCAGAAATCAAGCAAAATTCCTGAAAAATACCCAGTATAACCAAATTCATGCCCAGTTACCACTAAATTACACAGAGTAAGAAATCACTTATCTATTACAGGTTGCCGCCAATCAACTGACCATGGGTGTTCGTCCTTCAACCCGACCATAGGCTCAGAGGCATTCATTCTTAGCACTCTGGCCACCCCCGTGCCAAGCCATGATATCACCAGGAGTTCTCACAGTTCTCTCTTTGTTTTAGCTTCTGTTCGGGTCCTGTTTTTTTTCTGCAACTCGGAGCTTTCTCACTCGGTTGTGGCCTCGGCGAGGTTTCTCAGATGCTCTTCGGCATCAAGCTCGCGACCTTCGGTTCGTGACTCGCTGGAGAGCTCTGTGCATCTCCCCTGCAAGCTTACGCTCTTCTTCTCCCCGTCTCTTCTCGTGTCTCCTCTCCCGTGTGTGTGTCCCTCTTACCTTGGGAGGTTTTGCCGACCTATCCTATTCCTTCTGTCAGAAGGAAGCTCAGGTCTGTAGGTCCCTGTGGTACTTCGAACTGACAACCCATGTTTCCATTCATGGGGGTGGTTGGTAATTCAACCACCGGTCCTTTCTTCATTGACTGATTTTCTTTCCTTGGGATTCGAAGGAGGTTTGTCATCCTTATCAAGGGAGATTTTGGAGTTATTTGATATATGAACCCTCTTTTATAGTTTTCACATTCTTCCTCTAGTGATATCATGGCCAGTACTTTCAAGGCTTCACCCCCACAGTCAGTTATTGACAACTCAAGCAATAATACATTTACATTTTCCTCATGCATTAGCATGGAAATTCCTATTTTATGATTAATTACAAATTGGGGGAAACAAGGTGTTACACTCTGGGGCACAATTCCTGCATGAGACTGCTGGAAATGGATATGTGCTAAATCTGGCATACTTTAGCGATCTCATCCATGGAATAAACTTGTTAAAATAAAGGCATTAATCCCGCTGAGATAAACTCCTCTTAACTTCCCTACTCTTCTCTTTAAATTCTAAAGCTGATTTCTTACCTTAACACATAACCATGCATTGTTGAGATTAGGCTCCACGAATCTCTAAAGGAAAAGTCATGCAAACTAAAATATCCAAGGTTAGGGTGAATTCTTCCAAACAACATCTTCCAAAAGATTCTCGTGCATGTTTCTTATTTTAACAACTTCCAAATTTGAGTAAGGTAGACACTTCTTGGGGGTCAATTCACCCTTTTGTGGATAATGTTATGATCGCGACATTATAAGTGAACCCTAGATATGGAGCTCTAATGGTTCTATGAATAGCTTCCATCTATCTTCATATGAAGAAACTCTAAAATGAAACCATACATCCTTGGTCCAAAGTAGAACTTGAAAACATCACCACCACTGCACATTGGAACCTTGAAACTACCCCCTGTACCTACTAAAAATAGACATGCCAAAATAGTCCAACTCCTAAAAAGTAGGAAGGTCAGAATATAAAGATGATTGCTATGGGGACAACTGCTAAATATAGCATGTCTAAAAATAGACAATGCCAAAAATAATAGCAATGTCTAGCATGTTGATGAAAAATCAAAATTAGTCTCATTGAATGCATGTACATGCAAGGAACCCTAATATGTTCTCGGATCCCACATGCAAGTCTTGAAACCCTAACTACTAAAAATAACATTTTTGTGAAACAATTCACATGTTGGCAGAATGAAACTCATCTCAATTGTGAGCTCTCAAGGACTAAGAGTATGCAACTTACTTTTCAAGGTAGGCCTTGGGAACTATGGCTCATATAAAATAGGCGAACTCCAAAAAATAACTCAATTCTCAAAATCTAATAAAACTCATATTGTCGCTGGCTTTGATTGAATGCATAACTATATTACATTTGGATTTCGACTTGAAACAAAAACCTTTGCAGAAAAAAGAATAAATAGGGACAACATGTGGCCTATGACCACTCATGCATATGCGGAACATCTTATTTAGCTCAAAATTGAAAAGGGATGGACTGAAGACCACCATAGGCCAAAAATGAAGCAAACTAATGACAAAAACAACAAACTGAAATTTTGGACAGCAAATTGAAACTAAAAATAGCAAATGGAAAAGGGGAAAAATTTACTCTAACTACCCTACCCTAACTTGATACAAATCGCTATGGATTAGGTATAATCTAATATTTAGTGCAACCATTTAATCATCTTGTTAGGGTTTGTTATCACCTAAGTCACCTGACACGGGGACACGGGACACGAAGGACACGGAAATACGAGTATCCGACACGGGCACGACGACCCCCAGAAATAGGACACGGAGGACATGTTATATATATATATTAAAATATATTTTAATATATATATAATTTATATATCAAAATTTAAATTATGAATTACACATGCAAAAATGAAATAATTAAACTGTAAACAGTTACATGATGATGATACAAATTCAATCATACAACTAGTACTAACTTAGTAACTACTAAGTTACTAACATAAATGATGACATTGCCAACTCAACATTGTTGTTCAAACCCATATCATCAGGAAACACATCCCACATCTTTGTCTTTCCCTTCAACCACTCTTCTCTCTGTCCAATGCCTACAAATAAGACAGAGGTTGGTGTGCAGATACACCACTAAGTCACTTGACACGATGACAAAGAGAAGAGTTCAACATAAGAGTTTATACTTGAGTGAAGGGTACATTTTTATCGGGGTTATGACAGAAGAGTTCAACAATCAATTCCACCAACATCGAGGTACATAAAGGGTATGGTGTCCTTGATTAAATGCCAATTTCATACCCTCTTACATGATAGAATCCAGTGGAAACATTGCAATCCTGCCAATCTTGAAATCCTGAAAACCATTAAGTCTGTTGAATTTTGAATGGGACCTAAAATTCTACTTTCTCCATATGAAGTCCAATGAGGTTGGAACCACTCTCAAACATCCTGAAACAATTAATGGTAATGTTAAAAATTTAAGTAAAAATTTAAGTAATGGTAATGACATTCTCCTTTATCTTTCATTTTCATCCTTTTACTTTAAGAATTTAATATTACCATTAACTATTAGGGCAGGTAAAATGGAGGGGGTGGGGACCTCTTTAAATAGAATTAGTAAGAAAAAATAACCCTTGGTTGCACACTGAAACACCTCACAGCTGCAACTTGCATGAGAAAACATGAGCCAGGGTCCTTTTCTCAGCAGGACACGTGTCCTATTTTGAAGACACGCGTGTCCTGTGAACATGACACGTTCTAAATGAGTATCCGACACTTGTCCTACCGTTTGGTGTCCGACACGTAGGATTCGCGACACGAGGGGGGGTTTGGACGTGTCAGGTGACTTAGGTTATCACACAAACTCGCACTTATAGAGATAAAGTCCCAAAGCTCAAGTGTGATTCGGTGTAACTAAGAGGGAGGCCACTCTCACCTCACCAAACCTCTTTCACTTCAAATCAACTCTCCTTTGGCTCAAGGGGGTTTCCCTGAATTAAGATTGCTAGGACTTAGGGGATTGAAGGTCAAGGTGTCGTGAAGAGTGAGTCCAAGCAAAATGGTTTATGCTAAGATTTTAGGGTATAAAAGAAAGTAGTTGGAGTCCTGGAGATCAGTACGTTTCTATTGGGCATATGGGGTCAAGGCAATGGAAGCTTCAGTGGAGGACAAACCACAAAGAAAACTTAAGGATTGACCCTAGGGGGGTGTACCCTCACAACCCCTAGGTATGATCCTTTAGGAAAATGAGTCAGGGGGATGTACCCTCACAACCCCTAATGTTGTCCTATGTTTTCCTTGATTTCTAGCACAAGATCAAAAGGAAACTAGGTCAAGCCCTAGGGTAATAAACAATCTTAACCCCTAGAACTAGAAACTAGCCAAAGACAAAGTCTAGGGGGGTAAACAATATTATCCCCTAGGTGAGGCCTTAAATGCTTCAAAAGGTTTAAGATGAATGAGGTAAGGGAAGGGGATAAACAATCTTAATCCTTCCTTGGGGCTTCCAACAAAAAACAAATCCAAGGATACAAGATACCATGCAACTATTAACCATATAATAGAGCATCCAATATACTTAAACTTAATAACACTTAATTAATCTAGTCGCTCAGCATGAAGAAACCCTAGCTTCATAGATCATCCATCAAAAGAAAGAGAAAGCATCCACAATGATCTCACCAACAAAATTTTATATTTGTCCATCCAATGCACAATTCCAAGACCCAAATCCTCCAAAACAATTTCAGAAATTTCAGACCTTAATGGATTTCTCCCTCAAGTTGTGTTGATCAAATGAGAATAAATGCCTCTTTATTTATAAAGGGAAAGGATCAACTTCCTCTTACATTAAAATAATAATTTCTTAAGTGAAAACCCCTAATCTAGCCTATGGAGGGGGTAAAAGCCCTCTTCACTAATTAATTAATCTAAAAGATATACAAAAGAGGGGTTTTTCAAGCCACATGTACAAAATTAAGGGGCATGAGTCCTCTAGGGTGACCCATCCTCATAAATGAGGGGAAAAGTGGGGGTGTTGGTGCAGTGTCCAACCACCAAAAACCCTTCAAAGCTTGAATCTCATCTCAAGAAATGAAAATCAACCATCAAACCTCTCCAAGCAGTCCCATGGGCTTCTGAAAATGAAAACTTTCTTCCAAACCTTCCTTCCAAAGGAAAAAACTTCATCCATGGCAGCAAGTAAGGGCTTCAAGGTGTACATTAATCTCCCAAAACTCCTCAAGGGGTTGGCCTTGACTTTATCTATGCCTTAAGTCAATTTAAGGACCTGTAAAGGTTGGCCCTGCTTCACTAACTCACCATATCAACTCATACACAAGGTTTTTTTAAAGGTCGGCCCAGCCATCATTAAATTCACATTTGGAGGTCGGCCCTATCTGCAATGGAAGTTTTAGGTCAACTCCAATATGTGTTTTACAAACGTCTCTCTCTCTCTCTCTCTCTCTATATATATATATATATATATATATCATTTTGGTAGCTCAACCACTCTACCAAAATGATGAATTTTATATGGCACTTTCTTTTTGCGGTTTCCTCAGACAGACCTGTGATTTTAGGTGCTCTTGGACAGAAGCACTACAATCATCATTGGACCAACACCATCAGGTACAAGAATTATTGCTGATACTGTTCTCTTTTCATGTAACTCTTGAGTCATTCCCTTGGATTCATTCAACAAGGACTCCACTTCAGTGCATGGCTCTCCATTTTTCCAGCTCAGTGATAGCTTTTTACTGGCCATCAAATCAAACTTTGTTTTCAGCTCACCAAAAGTGCCTTCTAAATTATTCTTTTCAGCAGGCAATAGATGTTGTTCTTATTTAATTTTTTCTGCACAATTCCTGGGTCATTCAGCTTAGATCTGCTCTCATTCAAGTGGACCTTAAAGACCGCACTTCAGTGCTTAACTCTGTATTTTTCTGTCTCTATAATTTTCTTTCATCATCTATCGGATCATGCTTTGTTTTCATCTCTGCAACAATGTCTTCCAAATTTGTCTGTTTGGCATTCCACAAATGCTGGTTTACTTCAATTTTTCCATGTTTGTTTTGTCATTTGGCATGGTTTAATGAACTGATCAGCCTTCCTTCTTGCCACTACAACCTGTGACAGAAGATCATCCTTTTCCAGTTCCCAAACTTTGTGTGCTACCTCTAGTTCTGCAAATGCTTCCATAATAGGATTTCTCTACTGGGATTATTTCTCTACCAATTAAAGGCCGGAACAAAATAAACGCCCCCAATATTCTCCATAGATCTGGCTAGATTTTCAATCTCATTGGCACTTTGGATTACACCAAGTCTATCACTTGAAATCACGATGGGCAGAATCAAGTGGTTACCCGAGATCAGTGGATTGCACACTATTCTGATCTCTTGGTATAACTTACAACTTCTACCCAGAGAAAAGGAACATTTGGTTTTGGCAACAAGTACCATCCCCAATAGCCGTATACTCAACATAGTAAAAATGAGAAAACTTTTACAAACACCATCTCGACCTTAGTTTCAGCAGCTTGGAAATTTGACCAGTGGGAGAACTTGTAGAGATGAAGCATTATGTTTGGAAAAAAGTTGATAAAAATCCCTCAAGGTGCATTTGAGAAGTTATCTCTGTATAGAAACCATGTCCTTCAAATATGACTAAGAAATTCCTGAGCCATTTTACGACAGCTCCAACAAGTGACTATAGAGCCTTCTAAAGCATACGTTGCAAGTACATTTGGTCCGAGTTTGAATTCCACTATACTCAATAAGTCATTGGTAGAGGCAATGACTTTTTGACCTGTGTTCAAAGGAGTGAATCATCCAGGCTCCAGCACCATAAGTGCTCTTTGCTTCACCTTCCCTGCAAGGATGACCAAGCATGGCAACATGTCATCTCCCAAGTACCCAGCAGGTGGGGTTCTGGTCAATAGCTATGCATTATCAACAGGCAGTGACTTCAGGCTCCTTAGCAACTTGCAATTAAAATTCTTCAACCAATGTACCTCATGAATTACCCCAAAATAGTGGGTAACATCTGGCTCCTATTTGGGGACAAGTGTCCTTGGGAACTGTTATCGCACGGTTTGTAGGAAAGGTCCAAGGGCTTGAGTCAGGGCTTGAAACTGGCGTAACAGGAGCTTCCCCACCCACTGTCACCTCGATGGGGAGCTCTTTCTATTTAGGAGGGCAAATCCAAGGGAGACGTCCCTAAGGCAATCTGGACTAAAGGAAGGCTAAAGAGTAAAGGCCAAGTCAAACTCCTTCCACAGATTGCTGCCCAAAAGAGATAGTCAAAGAAAACCACTGACGAAGCACCTGTTTGCGAGACAATACAAAGAAGACTAGAATATGCTTTGCAGTGGGTTAGTACTTCGCAATAAATGACTATCTTCAAATATATATATGAGCAATTAATCAATGCTATTATTGACAAAGTCAATGATGGCTCAATAAAGACAAAAGACTAATGGCACTTCTTCAATAAAGCATGAGAGCAAATCAGCATTCAATGTTCACAATTAAGCTTTGTATCATATCATTAATGCAATGTCAAATTCAGCTCATATATAGTGTTGCTACGTCACCTATATCGTTTCTGCAATAGGTGTGACGTCTACTTCAATTTATAGACAAATAACACGACAAAGAGTGAGACGTTTTGTTAAATAGGCTTAGGAATACAATTATTAACCCAATGTCAATCAATAGAGCTACCAAATGTCACAACGTTGCAGGTATAAGCAAAGAATGAGAGTATGACGTCAGCCCTA
>CBVK0100861884.1:0-12104 GCA_900067695.1 Picea abies | reverse complement strand
GCCTCGAGACATGATCTCCTAGTTATCCCTAGATATCGGGGATAACAGGAACACTTGAGAATCCATAATCTCTCTTGTCACAAAAATAACCCTCATATCCACATGTGCTGATCTAGAACTTTCCTTCCTTTGTACTTAACTAGCATTGAAAATAGTGATACATAAAGGAATGAGTGTTTGTACGCCGGAATCTCCATCAGAAATGTATTAAGTGACCTATCCTTACCACCTTCTGTCCTTCCAATGATATCTTCATATTCATCAACATCTTTCAAAACAATGCCTTGAAGAAGTCCATATAGGCCAGCAACATAATTCTTATGCTCATCCTTTCTAGAAACTGATTGTGGTGGATGAAAATCTTCAAAAATAATTTTTTTTCTTAAGTAATTAGCAACAATATTAATCATCAATCTCTTTCCAGTCCATGATGGCCAAGAAAAAATAATAAGTCCTGCTCCATATGCTGTCACGTTCTCCATTTTCACATGTACTCCTAAAAATTCAGACTTAGACAGTTCTGAGCAGCCAAGGGTGTCATGAATGAAGGGAAAATTTGACATTCTCTGAGTTATGTGAAATTCTTTAAATTTAAAGCTGTCAGAATCACAACTTTCCCTTACACCTAACTCATCTCCAAAGGCACTTGTGGGTACACTCAGGTGGAAATTTGCATCAAAACCATATTCACAATGCAACATACCACTCTTCTTACTGTCTTCACAAATATCCAGAAAGACTCATATCCAAATCTGGGCAACTTTCCTTTGTGTCATTTTCATCACAACTGTTCATGCTGCCAACTTCCCTATCCTCCTAATCATCAAAATGATACCCACAACTTCTATCCTTGAGAGAATGAAAGAAATTGCTTGTATCTGCATTTGAGGCCTGTCCTTATTTGGATGTACAACCTTCATGGTCAAAATTCAGCCCATCTGCATAGTGCTCGGATTCCCTGCAATTTTCTTGATCCACATCATCCAAGTGCTCCAAATTTGGATCCATTTCCTCCATGTCTGGAGAAAACTCTTGTTTTAATCCACATAGCTTCAGACACTTGTAAAGTTCGTGGTAACAATCCATCCCTGGAGTAGCAGAGATATCATCATAATTTGGAGGTACTCCAAAACTTATTCTTAGCTCTGGGACATCACTGCCATCTTCTTCATCTAAATAAGCAGGTTTTAGGTCTGGTTGTCAACCTGTGAGGTCCCCCTCAACAAAAAGGTTGTCATTTCCAAAATATTCCAAGAGAACTTCTTCTTTTGAGTAACCAGTTCCCTCAACAGGGGTATGGAAATGCTCTCCCTCTGTTTCCAGTCCATCTAAGCATGTATCATCGTCAACAACCCTACAAAAGAAAAAATATCTCTTTCTTGAATCTGAACTATGTTTTGAATGAGCATTGTTGACAACCTGAGCCTCAGAGATGGCAACATTCTCAATACCACCATGATTTCGTGTAGCATAGTCATGGATATCCACAATCTGGTGATGACCCTTTTTCCCCTTTTCTGGTTCAAATTTCTGTTCCTTTCCTTCCTACAAAACAACAGACACATCATCTTCTTGGTTTTCTTCAACAGAGATTGTTTTAGCTGTCATGCTCAAATGCTGTCCACACTCTGTTCTGTTCTCAAGAATACTGAAACCATCAGTCAATGATCATTCATGTTGCAGATCTGTGATATCCTCCTCAACAGTGCCCCTGTCATCTTCCAGCAAGTGAGGAAAACCTTCTCTTTGATCTCGGATTTCCATGGACTGCTTGCCAATCCCACTGTCAGAATTTGCAATTAAAAACAAATTTGTCAGGTTATTCTCCTTAGCAGCAGTGTCATCATGATTAACAATAAAATCCTCAGAATCTTTGTCACTTGAGGAAGTTTCATTATAGCCAGCAGAATTCTTATTCAAACCATCACCCCTCTCCTTTATGACAGTGAAAGAGCTCGTTACGAGGCTAGAAACGAATAAAGGTTCCTCATAAAATCCCTTCATGATCTTTCCTTCATAATAACCTGTGGCATTAGCAACTTGATCATCAACAAGCTCATCATCAGGGTTGATTTCCGTGATACCTTCCTCCTTGCTAGCTTCATTTCTTTTAACTTCCCCAAATTCCAGGCATAAACCTTCCTCTGAAGCCGATTCATCATCACAGTTTCGAGCACCAGCATAAAAATATGCACAATTTTCTTCAGCTATGTCAAGCTCCAGCAGGCTTGGAGAGTTTCCTTTGCCATCATAATTCTTATTCACAATAACACATACTGAATTTACTCCATTATATTCCTTAGCAAATTCTTGGTCCAACAAATCAGTGGGATTGTCTCGATAATTTTGCAAAATAGTATCGAATTCCTCCCTTCTTTGTATGTGAAGCCCAACCAGGAAATCTTCACCATGGAAGTGTTCTACGGTCTACCAACTGTTCACAAAATTCATTGTTTCTTCAATGCTCTCCTTGAGTGCTTGGCAACTTTCTTCATTAAGCACATCATCACAATTATCCTTAGCTGCTTGTTCCTTAGTTGTGTCCTCATCACTTTCAATAATGTTCAAGGAAAATCCCTTTTCCCAAAGGGCTTCCTCAAGATCTTGAAGAGTATCTTCAAATCTCTGGAATCTTGGCCCCCAATGCTTGAGAAATTTCGGGACGAAAACTACCATAGAGGGTATACTCTTTGGACTACAAGAATGCTTGACGCAGGTCCTATGTCTCGCCTCCAGGTATATCAGAAATAGTCTCATTAGCACATCCTCATGTATTGCATTCAACTCGGAAGTGTACTTGGCAAATTTTACAACATGTGCAATGGCTGAAGATGGATCACCATCAAACTTCGGGTAATCCTCCCACCATCTTGGTATACATTTATTTGGATACCAATAGACGTCCTTGACATTTAAAGTTGTATACACTCGATGAAATTCCCACAAATCCATCCTTCACCATGTGCAAATTCAACATGAGAGCTCAACAATAAATGAAATTTTCATACCTTATCACAATGGAGTCGCCAAGGTGAGTTGTTCCTTCACAATGATGCTTGTCCCACCTTACAAGCACAAAGTCTTCCAAATTTGAAAGAACAAGGTCTTTGTTCTTCCAATGGAGTCCCTAGGAAAATATCTTCAAAGTTGAAAAACTTCTCCAATGTCTTCATCTAGGAAATGGACTCTGCCCCCAACAACGATGCCAAAATGTTATTAGACAAACTTGCACTTATAGAGATTGATGGATTGACTTATCAATCATGCATCTCTGCATGTGATCCCCTGTTCACTAGCTTAGCCTTTTCCAAAAATATTTATTGTTTCCCACCATACTACACAATCTACCAATGGTGATTTGTTTGGGCGCAACTCTATGAGAGAGTATATTGTTCACTAACTTTTGCATGTGACACCTATTATCTCTCGGATTCTCCCTAGAGGAAAAGTCCAACCTCTCCATGGGGAAAACCTAAGGACATAGACAGGTAGGTCGTCCACTGTCAACTCAATAGCCCTTCCTCTGCACTTCTAGGCTAGGGTTACTAACCTTAGGAGGGGATCCTATGTAGTCAAGCTGAGTCCTATCCTTATAAATAAGGAAGGGTGAGGACAAAGACTAGTATTGACTCAGTTTTAACTTCTTTAGAGGATTGATTCAAGGAAACAAGAGAAGACAATACCGGATAATGCTTGGAACTATCATTCATTCATCGTCATTCATCAACAACTCGAATATCAAACAATGAAGTGTCTTTGAGTGTTTATTTAGTTTTCTCGCATGCATCAAAGATTTATTCATTAAAAGATATTTCTTCCATGATCATTCAAATGCTTGTGAACCAAAGATATTCTAGGCAAGAACCAAAAGAAAGAAAGAAAAAGGCTTCTAGTCAAAAGGTGTGCCTTGTGCTACAACCCTCAAATACAATTGCAGGCTTGAACACCCACAATATGAGAGGGAAATCTTTCCGAATGTTGTTTTCGGTGCACTCTAATAGTCTGGCGGTTGAATGGTTGGTTTCAGGATCCCTAGGGAACTTTCGATATACTCGAAGGTATGTGGAAGTAATAGTCGGGTTCAGGTGTTGTCTAATGCAATACTACTCGAGTGGGTACCAACAGGGGTTATTGGGAGTTCCAACAAGGTGAGACAGAGCTCAAGCCTCCTGGTCTCATGAGTATCCTGTTAGAAATAATAGGTGTGCTCGTTTAACCATAGACTATATAGCAATATTGTCACCCAACCATAGGCCGAAGCCACCCCAGAGCACCTTAATCTTGACAGAGAGAATAATTCTGGAAGCAAACCCTAGATCCAAAAGCTAGTCAAGGTAGCGTACCACTCTCCAGAGCTAGCGAACCAAGAAGAAAGTCCAAACCATAACCAAGAGAAAGTCCAAGCTTAAAACCGAAAATACTAGTTGCAGTAACTGCAGCTACAACTACTCTCCAAACTTGCGCACTTACTAAATTTCTGCAATTGCAAGCTGTGTGTGTCCAAATGAGCTCTGGCATCCTGTATTTATACTACTCTTCCTTAGCTGTCTGGGCCGATTTCTCTTTCTCGAGTCTAAAAACTCAATATTAATTATTTTCTTTAGCTGACTTGACTTCTACGGTTATGTCCAATGCTTTAGGGTTTCTTCTTGCTTCCCAGAATATTCTATTCTTGTTAGGGTTACACGTGGAGGTTTAATACCTCCCACAACTACCATAATATCAACACTCCCTCCTAGATAGGGAGGTATTTGAAAGCAATGGTCTTGAGGACAAACATACCATTCGACTGGCAGCATCATCATAGCCACATAGGCTATCTCATGATTAAATCATGAGCGCCATCATCACTATCAATATCATTTGATAGCATCAACTGCATCATCTCTCGAAACCATACTCCATTTGAGTAATCAGGCATGATGTTGAATAAGTTACTCACTCCATAGAGTGATACAAGAACTATTCTTCTAATCTGGACATATGTCCTAGAAGAATAACTGTTCCAATAGATGTTGGAAGCCACACCATGGGCTATAAAGACTATTATTCTAATCCAGACATACATCCCAGAAGAATAACTGTCTTGGACCATTTTCTGCCTGGAGAATATCTGTCCACCATCACACTGACTATCCATCTAACTGGTAATCATTTCCAACACTACTGATAGTCTTCATGGCAATTAGAACAATGGCATTAAATAGAACACAACTGTGTTTATCCATAGTAGTACACAACTACTATCCAGTGGTACACAACCACACCAAGTAGCACACGAATATTTAACCAGTGACACATAGTCACAACCAGTGGAACACATCCACCATAGTGGCATACAACTATTTTCCAAAGACATACAGTCTCCACAATAATCATATCATCTAATATCAACTTGCATAACAATATCATGATACAAACTGAGTCATCTAGGCCATTCTTCCACTCACATCTGTGAGATCTGGAAGAGCATCTGCCCTCAGGAGGTAAAACATCGGCCATGGGCTATATGGACTATTCTCTTCAAGCTCAGAAGAATAACTGTCCTTGATTTCTGAGCCTATACCATTCACCTAACTGGGCCATTCCTCTAGCACTAATCATAGTGCAACATGGAGAGAATGAGTCTGCCCTAGGGAATGTTTGTCCCTGATTGCTGAATCTGGACCATTCACCTAACTGGGCCATTCCTCTGGCACTAATCATAGTGCAACCTGGATAGAATGAGTCTGCCCTAGGGAATGACTGTCCAGACCATTTCTTAATGGAAATGACTGTCCTGCACCAACCTCCAAAATGGACCATTCTTCGAAACTGCTCACAACTGTGAACTTTGAAAGAATGTCTACCCGACGAGGTAGACCATTCTACTTGACCACTACTCAGAGTGACTGCTAAGAAGAATGATTGTCCTAGACTGTTCCACCACATTGGCCACAAGGGGAATCACTGTCTATGGCACATCAACAATCTATTGGACCATTTTCATTATGAAAATGACTGTTTGATCTGAACCATTTTTCAAACTGGAAAATGCCTTTCCGTTAGAAATCTCAAACAACTTTCCGATCTGGAAAGGAACTTCTCATCCTGGTCCATTTTTCAAACTGAAAAATGACTGTCCATAAATCAATAACATATCAGTGGTCCCTCCCAACCTGGGAGTAATCTCTTCCTTTTTCAATAAGGAATTCGTCTCCACGAGCCGCAACTTGTTTCCTGAGTACGCAAACTTTTCATCTTGGACAGAGGCTTTACCAAAATATCTGCTATCTGCTCATCTATGGACATATATTGGAGAACCACTTCTCTTTTCTAGACTTCATCACGGAGAATATAATGCTTGATCTCAATGTACTTTGTTATGTCATGGAACATTGATTTTCTCTAAAGGCTTCATATAGCTCTGATCATTACAATATATCATGGTCGAATTCAACACTTCTGTTTCCTGCTAGCTCATAACATTGTGGTGAGGCTCAAACTGAAATATATCCAAGTAGCACTTCTTCTGTCATCATGAGAGTTTGCCATGGATTAACAATCCATCATCCTAGACTTTTGAGTAACTATTCTGATACACTATCTCTGTCATAGAAAGTTTTCACCACACTTCTGCTGTATATGAGATACTATGCATCAAGTTGTTTGAATCCATACAAGGTCTTCTTATATCTGCATACATGGGTCTCTTTCTAGTATAAGCTTCTTTCTCACTTGCTTTATTGGGAAAAACAATCTTTTACATGTAAATTCCAATCCATGAATACTACAAGAGGTATATCTGGTTTACTGGAACAAGTTGTTGTCATAGTCTTCTCCCTCCTTCTGGAAGAAACTCTGAATCTTGCAATGCTTCCATTCATAAGTCTTTTTCACATTTTCTTACATACGCTGTTCTTTATCATAACTTCTATTTCTTCTGCTTGATTGCTTCTTAGTCGGTTCAAACCAAGTTGATAATCTTGTGATTCTCGGTAATAATTGGTTGTTCTTGCTTTTCTTTCTTTCTTGGAATCTTCATGTTCTTCCTCATGTCTCTCTTTAGCTCTTGGGTCCATGGGTTCTTCTATATGCCCTGAAGATTCCAACTTCTTCCTTTCATCATAGAATCATGGATGTAGATGGACAACCAAGGATACTCTAAGGCTTATTTTCGAAGAAGACTTCTTCTAGAGTCAAACTGAACACGTGATGCTTATCATGGATGCTAATTTCAATTGGAACATGGACAGATACTTCATAATCCTCAATGGATCATATCATTTAGGATTAGCTCCCTCCTAATCCTTGCTTCATGCATGAATGCATGCTCTTCTTTTGGAATTCTGTAATCAACTCCTTCCATCTAAGAGAGCCCATGCTTCCATCTACATCCTTATTGCCTTCTGCAAAGTGTCACAAGCATAGTTTTAAAAACCGGAACCGGTAGCTGAATTCGTCGAGGGTCCAACCTGAACCGGAATCGAAACCGATAATGAACCGGTTTTTTAAAAAATACATAAAATATTTAAATTTTAACGAAAAAAATATATTTTTAAGATTTTAAATCATGTTTCCAAAGCATTAGAGACAATTAGAGACAACATATCCAAAGTATGCTCATGAATATATCAAAAGACACCGAGTGCAATACATATCTAGAGATCAGAACATAAATACATAATCAAGGAGGCTCTAAATGGCCTCTACAACATCAAATAACATACTAAGCTAGTCACTGATACTATAGGTGGGAATGCCAATGACAAATACAAAATATCCATATGGTCGATACTAGAACCGTAGATGGAAGAATCTCATAGCTCATGAGTCGTGACTGTCAGTAGTCCTCCATGTCATAATCATCAAGATTGGCATTACTACCACTGCTCTCTCCTCCATTCTCCTCCTCCTCCCCTATATCCAATGCAATTCGTGCATTTGTTGATGTGGACTCTGGAGGATGACCCCTCAAGAGGATCACCATCATCAAAAGTGACTGGCTCTAGCACTAGTTCATTAAGATCCAAGTTGGCTAATGCCAACTCAACACTGTTGTTCAAACCCATATCATCAAAAAACACATCCCACATCTTTGTCTTTCCCTTCAACCACTCTTCTCTTTGCCTGTATATAAGACCGAGGTTGGCGTGCACATACACTACTAAGTCACGTGACACGACGACAAAGAGAAGAGTTCAATAGAAGAGTTTATACTTGAGTGAAGGGTACATTTTTACTAGGGTCGTGACAAAAGAGTTCAACAATCAATGCCACCAACATCGAGGTACATAAAGGGATTGGTTCTCTTGATTAAATGCCAGTTCCATACCCTCATACATGATACAATCTAGTGGAAACATTGCAATCTTGCCAGTCTTGAAACCCTGAAAACTTTTAAGTCTGCTGAATTTTGAATGGGACCTAAAATTCTACTTTCTCCATATGAAGTCCAATGAGATTGGAACCACTCTCAAACATCCTGAAACAATTAATGATAATGTTAAAAATTTAACATTACCATTAATTACTAGGGTGGGTGAAATGGAGGGGGTGGGGACCTCTTTAAATAGCATTAGTAAGGCAAAATAACTCTTAGCTGCACACCAAAACACCTTACAACTCCAACTTGCATGAGAAAACATGAGCCAAGTACTTCTATGTTACTTAGTTTTAAGGTTTTAGGGGCCAAACCGACTGACCGGTTCGGTTTATTGGTCGGTTTGAAGCGGTCAACCATCAAACCGGTAAAACCGGTCAGTTCCGGTTCCGGTTCACCGGTTTTTAAAACAAGGGTCACAAGTCTTTTTCTAATTTCCTCTCGATTCTTGACCTCTTTCTGTTTTGACTTCTTTTGGGTCTCTTCAAGTTTGATTCTGATTTCTGCTTATCTGGCAGTTGTTACTTATATAATAACTTCCACAGGAATTGTTACCAAAGGTTGTCAACGTACTTCATCTTTTCATGTGTATTGCTTGATTTGTAGTCATCGTGATAGCAATCCTTATCTTGTTATTCTTCCATAAGTATTGTTTCACTTGAACATCTTATCTTCTAAGAAATAGATATGCAAGATATGTACAGAAACTATGTAAACATGGTATGTACACGAACTTTGAAGAATATTGTTACCTTGACTTAGAAGAAGAAGTCTATTTTATCTTGCTTGGCCTTCTTTGAGGGTTCCCTTTCTTCGACAATTGATGCTTCGTCTGTTTCCTTCCTTAAGCCAAACTTCCTCTTATTCCTGAAATTCTTGAATTTTGTTGTGAAGGCTTGATCATCGTATTTCTTTTTTGTGCTAATCCTTGATTCTTCTTGTGCACAACAAGTCCAAAGTTCTTCAAATGTGAGATACTCCTTTCTTGTGTTCATGCTTGCAGCAAATGCATCCCATGTCTTGGGAAGGTTGTTGAGTACTATATTTACCAGTTCCTTGAAATTATTTCTTCAATAGCTTGTAGTTGATCTCTTAACTGAGAGATTCTCACAAAGTATGATGTTATGCTTTCATCATCATTCATTTTCATGTCACAAAGCTCATTCTTCAGACTCGTTACTTGTCCAATGTTTTTGACTGAGAAGAGATTAGTTAGGGCATTGTACATCTTAGATGAGTCAAGATGAGAGATGTAGGGTATCAAGTGGTCTTTTACAGAGTCCACTATGATACTCATGGCATTGATGTCATTGTCCTTGAGCTTCTCCATAACTGCAACGTTCTAAGGTTCCTTCTTCAAACTATGGTTCCATGATCTTTCCTTTCACGATATCCAAAACTTTATTCTTGGCAAGGATGAGGTCAATCCTTGCCTTCCATGCTCTGAAGTTAGAAGCCCCTTCTAACTTGTTTTCTGACTTCATAGAGTAAGTCATGACTGCTTTGACTTGGTCAACCTTTCACTTTGACCAAAAACTCAAACTTGACGTCTTAGCTTGCTGAGAGTACCAGGAGGTGCGCTAGGCTATCCAGAAATTAGGTCAATCTCTTCACGTAAGGTGCCTTAACAAGAGGGTTAGGGTTTCGTTACTGCAACAAAAATTTTGACTGCAACTACAACTGTAACTCAACAAAATCCTCCCAATCTATCTTCCAGTGGTTAGACCGTCTGAAGATAGTGTGGGCCCATAACCTGTTAGAAATAATAGGTGTTCTCGTTTAACCATAGACAATCTAGCAATATTGTCACCCAACCATAGGCTGAAGCCACCCTCGAGCACCTTAACCTTGATAGAGAGAGTAATTTTGGAAGCAAACCCTAGATCCAAAAGCCAATCAAGGTAGTGTACCACTCTCCAGAGCTAGTGTACCAAGCAGAAAGTCCAAACCATAACCAAGAGAAAGTTCAAGCCTAAAACCAAAAAATCTAGTTGCAATAATTGCCGCTGCAGCTACTCTCCAAACTTGTGCACTTACTAAATTTCTGCAGTTGCGAGTTGTGTGTGTCCAAATGAGCTCCGACATCCTGTATTTATACTACTCTTCCTTAGCTGTTTGGGCTGACTTCTCTTTCTGGAGGCTAAAAACTCAATATTAATTATTTTCTTTAGCCGACTTGTCTTTTAGGGTTATGTCCAATGCTTTAGGGTTTCTTCTTGCTTCCCGAAATATTCTATTCTTGTCAGGGTTACACGTGGAGGTTTAATACCTCCCGCAACTACCATAATATCAACATATCCATGTGTGTATTGATCCCAAACCACAGTTTTAAATGTTCAACGACAACTCCCTGACGTTATTTATAGACGTCGGTGCATGTCTCTAGCCTAGAAATGACTAGGAGTCTTTCCTGGAACCGTGTATTCGATCATGTCTTTTGTTTAACACACTCACATCAACATATTATTCATTATTGACCATACAATATCAAATGTAAAAGCATTTCATTTATTTATGAGATCATACTTATGAGACAAACCATTAAAAAAACAAAAAAAACTATGAAGCATGTATTCCTCTTACAACAAAAGATCGAATTCAAGTTTTCTCAACTCAGAGATGCTTTGTTTAAAATATTCAATCAGAGCATAGCATCAAGGGGCATTCATTCATATTTTCCAAATATCTTAATTATGATCAAAAAATGCAATTGATAACAGACCATTGCCTACAATATTGAATGTCCCATGTTAGTGCATTATACACCACACCATTAAATGAACCAATCAAACTTTATAAATTCCACCACCAAAGGTGATAGAATGATGCATTGAGTGTCATTGCCATATAATTATAGAGTATGGGAATAGCTTTATCAAGTGGACATAATGCATGAATTGAATGACTTGCATCAAAGAAAAGAATGCCCATGTAAAGGATGTAATTTCAAACCAGAAATGCTTTGCTGAGATATAACCGAATATAACTGATCAAATCATGATAAATTTCCACCACTAGGAATGCTTGAGGTTATATGATAAGGTTTGAGCGACCGATTTTTCCATAGGTATGAGCAACTATATTTATCACATTTTATATCCAACCAAAACAAACCTATGACAACAAGAAACTAATTGTAGAACCACCTTTTCAACCATGCGTTGAACTATCCAAGTAATAATTAAAATATCTCCCAAACTGTTCGTCAATGTTGCTTTGTCAATTCCACGAGAAAATGCATCAATTATATTGCTCCACTGGGGAAGAATTTTCTTTCTTAGGGTTTGGAGTACTTTTCTCTTTAGATTGCTCTCGTTTCTATTGTGGTTCTTGTTGTGTCATTGCTTGACAACTCTTGTTCACTCTGGGTCTGAGTTTTCAACCTTTCTCCCTTGCCTGGCCTGTTTCAAAGCATATACGTGTCTTTTCTGCTTGACAGTCGCGTACACACGCGTGCTGTTGTTAATGTTTATGCCATTATTATAGTTCTTTGCATTTCATAAGATAAGAGCATAATAAGAACAAGATCACTGAGAAATACACATTCACAAGAGACACAACACAGCAAAAACTTCCTTATCATAAATGGCTTATACAATGTTCAAGAGATAACTCAAACCAATACAGAAAGTCCTCCCCAAGAGATGCGCCACTCTTCTTCTCCTCTCTCCAACTTCTAATTGCAACTTGCCTCATAAGATAATGAGCAAGTGAAGTGTGTCTTAGAAGTGAGGCGCTAGCC